>JXSR01S016373.1:826-27379 GCA_000969725.1 Ophiothrix spiculata | reverse complement strand
AGTCTGCGTGTATGTAGAGAATCCCATTTCAGTTCTTGTATGAGTGGGGTGACATGATCCCGCTTATTATAATTATCTAGTGAGCGGCCTGGCGGCCTGAAAAAGGGGGTCTTGACCGCCGGACATATATATCCTGCCCACGTATAATGTGAGTGCCCCCCTCCCCCGGGATCTGATCTGAGTTGAAGTTTTGAAATTTTGAGGAAATTGTTATATTCCCGAAAAACTGAGATATGACGTATTAGGTCATTTACATAATTTTGCTTATATGGTGCTCATTTACTTCGTGATCTTCACACCTTACTCTGATTTTCTTTAGATTTTACACAAATTTGATCTTTTTCCGGGATATTAATAAAAAATGTCGAATCAAGAAAAGGTAAGCCATAGGTTCGCCATTAATTAAATCGGATTGTGTTTGGTCTGAGTAGTTTCTTAGCTAGAATTCGGCGATCGAGTGTCGACAACGACGATCGTTATCGCCGGTATGGTGGCCAAATTTGCCACACACACACTTGTCAATTCCTATGTACTAAAAGGGACATTGGACACAATTTTGAAATTTTATTTGTGGATGATTTACATTTTATATGCTAAAAAATAAAATTTAATTACCAAAATGTTGGGAAAATTTTGATCATGAATTCAGAGACATGATAAGGCATAGTGATGCTTGCCCCACTGTGTGTGTGTTTTTACGATTTTTTTTTACTATACCGCACACAGTGGGGCTTTATTAGTGGTCCAAAAGTGGTAGAGCTTAGCCTCTGTTACCTAGGTCAAACGCCCCTTGACCGCAAAGCCGCAATGGCCAAAAATTGGCCAACCCGGTTTTTCTATTTTTTTCTTCAAGTTGCGTACATCGATGTTTGCCAAGAGTAAGAGCATTAGTTCCACTAACTAAAACATTAATTGCGACGACTAATGGGACATTTGGACTTGAAAAATCAGAGATTTTGTAAGTTTGTTTGTAATCATTTTGATGCCATCTTAAGTCTGTCAAGTGTGTTGAATTCGGCAGTCCAACTTTGGAATTTTGTCGATTTTTGGTACATGAAAGCATTTGATCATGAATTCTTCTTGAGCGAGTGCTATTTGATAGTGATTACATACATCTGTTGCTTCAAGAGGTGCATCTGCTTCTTATTTCAAAATTTTGTCGGCGTTTCGCAGAAGTCAATGGCTGTTAGCGCAGACCCAATATGTAATGAAATGGAGTATGGGTCTGGAAACTCAGACTAGCCTTTGTAGCACCGTAACTCAATTAGAGCGCTCACGAAATCATAAGCGCTCCTATATTTTTTTACTAAAATCATAAAACCATATTTTAATAACACGAGAATGCACTTACAAATCTTCTTATTCACCTCAACCTATTCAAATGGCCATTTTTTGGTGACAAATTCCTGTAGAAATTTTGAGTTTAAATTAGCCTTCCAAGTGCATTGAATACTGTAGAAATTGTCATTTTATTTTATGTAAAATATCATCCCCCCATTACGAAGTTCATTCATGACGAACATCGGGCATTAGCATTAGTCCGAACGGAGACATTAGATGAGGCTGAAATTCGTGAAAATGAGACTCCCGATTTTGGAATATAAAGCCCAACTTTAGGTCGGACGTAGTAAAGCCTTACAAATAAAAATAACCTACCATAAAGTTGGGTGAGCACAACTAGATAAGGCAGCCAAGCCCAATGCAAAATTTAGAATTTAATTATCCGAAATATCTGGCAGTGGTATTTGGTACCACTGTCAGAAGCAAGCTCTGCAATCAAACCTGGCGCATAAGTGCACATACCCAATTTCCCAAAAAATTATCATATTTATCAGAAACTGCACAACACTCCACAATCATGTCAAAGGATATTTATAGGCTAATAAATTTACTTATCATGAATACTTTCTGAAGTTGTTAGTCACACAAAAATGATGTTTGAAGATATGTTTACAAATGGTAACTATGTAAACAAACGAAACATTCCGTTTGATTTCTCTGATCAGAACAGTGCCATTTTCATAAATTTAATTCAAAAAGGTTCCTTTCATGAATATGGAATAAAACATTTCTGTTTGTTCAAGTACCGTTTGTATTTTTCAATCTATACACAAATGGCCTTTATGTGATAGGCTGTACTACACAGTTTGCCTCAAGCCAAAAACGAAGTTCTTTGGCTTGTGTTTCTCGAGCAAGAATTTTATTCTGTTCTTCTTCTTCTTCTTTAGTACTGCCCAACGATCCTTATGGATCAAAACGAGCAGGGTTTGTGCGCATGTGCTGCTGGGTTTAGTCTCTGATTTCTGATGCTGATGCTGAGAAGTACTTTTTCAGTGCTTCTTTGAACTGTTCACTTTCTTCAATGTTCTGGATATTTGTAGGAAGTTCGTTCCAGTCTCTAGTTGTGCGTGGGACGTACGAATATTTATACGTATCAGTGCGGGTCTGGTGTTGTATGTAGGATTTGTTTGATGACGATCGACGAGTTTGCCTTTGAGCCGGCGCCAGATAAGAGTGGAGTGGCAGAGCCAGATGGCCCCCCATGGCTTTATGTAATGTGACAAGGCGTGAGATTTTGCGTCTCAAAGAAAGCGGCTCCCATTTGAGATCATTCATAAGCTCAGTAACACTCTGCTGCCAATTGTAATTGTTGTGTACCATTCTAGCAGCACGACGCTGAATTTTGCCTATTTTTTGTGTGAGTTCAGTTGTGAAGGGGTCCCATACCCCTGAGCAATATTCCAATGTTGGTCTAATAAGTGCAGTATATGCAGTAGATTTAGTATCCTTGTTACAGAAACTCAAATTTCGGCGGACAAATCCTAGGGTTTTATTAGCTGTGCTAATAATTCTGTCGATGTGTGTATTCCATTTTAAATTTTGAGAAATATCAACACCTAGATAGGTGTGAGTGTGTGTCTCTTGCAAAATTGAATCACCCAAGCTATATTGAGCAGTGATAACATTTTTGGACGATGAAATTCTGAGCAAATAACATTTGTTTACATTAAAGGACATCTGCCATTTCCTCTGCCATGTGGTTAGGGTGTTGAGATCCTGTTGAAGCAATTTTGAATCATTTATGGTTTTCACAGATGTATACAAAACGCAGTCGTCCGCAAATAAACGGGTGGTACATGCTAATCCATTTGGGAGATCATTAATGTAGACGAGGAACAAAAGCGGGCCCAAAACTGTGCCTTGGGGTACGCCAGACAAAACATCGGCCCATTGAGAATGTTCTCCACCTACCATGACTCGTTGGGATCGTTTCAGTAGAAATGCAGATATCCAGTGGTTTAATTTGCCACAAATTCCATAATGGGATAATTTAAGGAGTAGGCGCTGGTGTGCTACAACATCAAATGCCTTAGAAAAATCCATTATCACTACATCTGTCTGTTGTTGGTTGTTTTGTGCAAAGGTGAGGTCATGCACTGTTTGGATTAACTGCGTCTCACATGAGTGCTTTCTCCTAAAACCGTGTTGTTGATCAGTTAGGATATGGTGTTTATCAAAATAGTCCATGATGTTTGAATGGACGACATGTTCGAGCAGCTTACAGCACACTGAAGTAAGTGACACTGGCCTATAATTACTTGGTTTCGTACGCTCTCCTTTTTTAAATATAGGTGTAATATTGGCTAATTTCCAATCCATGGGAAGTTGACAAGTGTCTAGTGATCGTTGAAATATTATAGACAAAATAGGAGCCAGTTCAGCGGCAAGTTCCTTTAAAATGCGTGGACATTGAGTGACATTGGAAAAAGGTCAAAACAATATGACCATCAAATAAGGCGCAGAAAATGTTTATTGGCAAGAATGAGGTACTTGATCATCAAAATAATCCATGCTTTAAAAAAGATCACCCCCACCAAAAAAAAATGACTTAGTTTAGTTTAGTTTAGTTTTTATTTGGCATCACAACATAATACAGTAAATAATAAAGCACACGAGTATGAAAATATAATTTAACATTCAATAAATAACATATCACAATGCCATCCCAAACTGGAACGGCCAGCATACCACAACACCAAAAGTTGCAAGGCCAGGATAGCCCATAAAAGCCCAGCTACATGTGCAGGCTTATTTCCAATGGGGTCCCAAAACAACAAACGGGCCATGGACGTGGAGTAACAGAGAACAAAAATGGCATTGGACAATAATAAGCCTACACACGTATAAAATCTGAAGATTCCTGCTTCAGGGCACAATCAGCCAGGTGATTTTTTACAGCCTTTTTAAATTCCACCTTCCTGCTCATGGTTTGGATTTGTGGCGGCAGGGCGTTCCAGTCTAAGATGGCATTGTAGTAAAATGACTTGGAAGCAATTCCTTTGACTCTAGGAACAATAAAATTGAAATTGCTTGACCTAGTACGGTGGGAATGAGCACTTGTGGTTCTTATGAAATTGTTAGTTAGGTACGGAGCACCAATACCATTGAAGATATTAAATACATGGTTAAGTCTTAACTGTTTGGCACGGTCCTGGGTATTAAGGAGTCGAATTGAATTACGATTAAATTGATCAATGTGTGTCCTTGGGGACAAATTCAAAATGAAGCGAACTATTTTGTTTTGGGTGACTTGTAATTTGTGTCTGGCCCTGGTATTGATACCAGCAAACCATGCTGAACAGCAATAATCAAGGTGACATTGGATCAGAGCTGAACACAGATTTTTACGCAATGTTTGATTCAGGTAACTAGAATGCCTATAAAGAAACTTGATACGACCAACAACTTTTTTGACAAGATCGTCCACTAATTTGTCTCCAGAGACTGTTTGATCAATTGTTACTCCAAGATAGTTGATACAATCTTGGGAGGTGATAACTTTCCCATCATAATTGATGTTAAAATCAGTTGCTCGTTTTAATTTAATATGAGAACCAAATAAAATGCATTCAGTCTTACCAACTTCTTGCAAATGCAAATTCGCTCCCTGCAAATGCAGGGAGAATATTATTCGACAATGTGGTAAACAAAAAAGTTTTGCCATGTGCTAAGAACAGACTTGTACATAGGTACTATTGAATAGTATCAATATAATTCCCGGGATATATACCATTAATACTCACTTTGAAAAGTGACATGTATATGTAGGTTAGTCCTGGTACCATGACTTGACCTGACTTAGTCAAGTCATGGTGCCAGGACTACATGTAGGTTTACTGTAAGACTTGATAATTATGTACAATTTATTAAGGGCCTGTCCTTTCATAAGTGTTGAGGTTTGGTCCAAAAGTCCACTAGTTAGCTCAACTGCTTTCTGCAGCCAGATGGTTTACGGACTTGAATCAATGCCTACCATATTTCAAGTTTTATTTAAAATATTTTTCCACTTGAGGTAACATGAATCAAGAAATTTTAATGAATTGGCCTTGAGTTATTAAATTGTTCACCCATGGTTGACAACCATAAATGAAAATTACAAAATACATGTGAGAGGGAAGGATAAAAATTGAAGATCAGAAATTGCACGGAGTATGATAAGGACTACTACCAGATCACTTTCAGAAATCTCTCTGTAGTTTTACCCATTATTGGATACTGAATAACAACTGGATTACCAGATTTCTTGACATAATTACCTTGCGATCTATATTTTTTGCACACAGACAGCCTTAGATGGTGCTCTTTTTCTTAAAATTGCTCCTGAACCTTTAAAATTGCTTGTTTAGAGAAAATACCTATGACCCAACATCATCTAAGACCAACTTTTTTACCAAAACTTGATCTTTAGATGTTGAGGTTCTATTTCAGAGCTTGGATACAACATACATCATACCTTCCAAAATAAAAAAAATCTATACAATCAATGGCTGGAGATTCAATAGACTGCACAACGAGACTCTGGAGGAGTCTATGGCTGAGCCCTGCATCCAGGAGGCAGTACCCCCAGTAATTTACATTATTTATTCTGGTACTTAAAATTAATTATGAAGGTTACAAAACAGCACTGCAATAGCCCATACTTATAGCAAGTCTGCTTAAATGGAAGGTGACTGTTAGGTCCTCCTCTGGATGTCATTATGACTCCTCTTGGGCAATTAGGTGGTTGCTATAGAGTCACACTCAGAATGGAACCCTTCCCCCAACCCCAGCAAAAGAAAAAAACACACATAAAAATGAAGAAAAAAAAATCGGACAACTTCTAAACATCTTGCATAACACGAGAAGCAATTCCATGGGTAAAATGGCAGCTGAATATTATTCCTCATTTATATTGGTCTGGACAATGACTCAATTATATTTAAGTACTGTACTGTAACATTTTTTTACTCAATTTTGATTAAGAAAAAAACTTCTGAAGAAAATATAGGCAATTTAAAGGCAAATAATCTTAAAGTTAGTAAATTTCCTACATTTTTGAAATGAAGCCCCCCCCCCTGCAAACCATACGTCTATAGGCCTGATGAATCATTTTAAACATGTGCAAAGTTTTAAGTCATGATTTCAAAAAAAAAAAAAGATATTTTGAGTCCAAGGTGGGCAATTTCCCAGGAAATACTAGTATTGTAGGTGGGAAATACTGGTAAATACCGGGAAATACCTGGTCGATACATGGGTAATACCATTCACTAAATATGTATTTTCAAGATCACATGGGGGTTATCCTAATTTAAGTATGTTTTTCTCATTAGAATGTTATGTGAACAATTTTAAATTGGTTTGCTTGAATAATTAGATTATCTATGACAAAAACATGCAATAAGGCATGTTTTATATTCATCAATGTCTATGATGATACATGCTGCTATTTTGATTCAACAGGTGGAATTTGCATATGGATCAACAACAGACAAACACACACACAATTTAAAAAGAAAACCACAAAAAACTAGTAAATGTATGATTTAACTTTAGCAATTATAGTGTTGTTAGTTCAAAACACATGTTGAGTATAAATATTTTTCAAGTGAACATTCGTTATTAGTGTTAGAGTTGGCCAAAAGCATACTACTATTAAATGAATTAAACCAGTTTCTTATTAAACACAAATCACTGCTATATTTCTTACAATAAAACTTTCATTTCATTTCCACACTTTAATAGAATATGCACATGCTGTTCACAAATCTCAAAATACTTGAGGGTTTACAAGTCATAAAGTATATTTTACAGGTATAAATACTAAAAATGCCACCTACCCCTTCCCACCCTAGGGGAATGATTTTTGTGTCTTATATGAGCTTCTCTGTGGTAGTTGATTAATATAATAAATGTTTCAAAGCAAAAATCACTCCTTTTTCAAGTATTTCCCAGTATTTCCCACTTTCGCCAAAATTTGCTTGGTGGTATTTACCGCCCCGGGAAATACCGGCCAACCTTGTCAAATAGGGTGCAGAAAACGTATATTGACAAGAATGAGGTACATGTACTTTATCATCTGAAATTTATATGTTTTAAGATATCAATCAGAAATTAAAAAATCACTTCCTGTAAATGAGGAAGTCTCTTATAGATGCTACAACATGGTATTTCCTTGGGGGAGCTGGGGCACTAAAATAAAAGTGGAAGTATGTCCTGCACGATTTATGTCTAATCCCCTACAAAATAATAGTACAATCCTTCGATATCAATATTCATTATTGGATATCTTGTGTAATTTCGCAAGACGAAACGCCATCATAGACTTAATCCAACAGTCGCGGCTAATGAGGGCTCCCTTACTTCCTGTTCTTTACTGACTAACATCACAGTGTAGCGTGCATGCAGTTGTAAGATAGAGGGACTTTTCCTGGTAAAATCACCAATCTCTACTTGTAAGCAAATCATGTGAAAGGGCAGTTTTTCACCAATTGTTGACCGGGGAAATTTGAGTAAGTGTTACCATAGCAAAATATATATTTTAATTAGCTAAATTGGTTCATGAAAATACTGCCCACAGTGGCTTGTACATGATCTTTTAAATTGAGGGTTATACAGGGTGTCCCTTAAAAAAGGAAACCGAGATTTACGCCCTCTGTTCTTGGAAACTGTTGAATGATTTGGAGTACTGTTTTGCTAGATTAATGCACCAGAAAGTCCTCTTTACAACAATACCAAATATTCCTACGTTGTTAACCTGGTTGAGTAATTATGACCAATTTTATGAATTGTGCATTTTATGTCATTGTACCACTTTTGGTAGAGTTAACTTCTTCATCTTTTGGTGTCATTTCTTGGAAATTTGAAGACTTTGCATTTATTAGCCTTTGCAAATTGGAATTTTTTAGTAAATTTTGACATTTTATGGGGTGCATCACACCCGCACCCCTCTGGATTCAGGCTTAATTGAGCTATCAGATTTCTGGTTGCAGAGATACAGTATGGTAGTTTTGTATGGAACTTTTCATTCAAATTTAATAAAATAACATGGTTCTACTCTAGGCACATTTTTCTGTCTTGATTTTTCTGTGTATGTTTTTTTTTTGTCAAATATAAAGTTTGATTCTAAGGATTTTTTTTCCAAATTAAGGTCTTACAAAAAATGTAGGAACTGATTTTCCCCATAAAAAGATGACCCTATGTTGCATTTTTCAACATGCTGAATTTTTACAAAATAAGCTTGAAAATGCATGTTTTTGACTGTCAGTGGTCATGGAAATGAGAGTCTTAGAACTTGAGTAAACTTGAATTGATGGACTTGGGGAGTGGAAGAGGAACCCTGCAAGAGGGCTTTTGGTCACTGTATATACCTGTACCTTCATACTGAGTGGCCCAGGGGTTACAACCCAACTACATGTATGTGGTCTATTAATCTCGTTTGCTATATAGTATAACCACTTTTACCGAATACGGTGGGACCAAACAATAGTTGGAAGTGGAACATTCGGATAAGAGAACTGTGTGGAAGTCTGTATTGACAGTGAAAATCTTTAATTTAGTGCAATATGAATAGTCAATTAGGTGTGATCTAATGTGTAAATAACAACAGGCCTAAATACTTTTTAATGGTACAAAAATTACAAAAATTTCCTTCAAATGCATTAAATCATGGTGATAGTCAATTGCAAAACATGAATTGTTTGGGAATAAGAATCATTCATCCGGATAATAGAGTAATCGGTACAAAAGAGGTTCAGATAGAAGAGTAATAGGTTCTATCTGGGTGTGATTGACATATTGACCAAACTAACATGCTAAGCTTCTCGTGATTGTTGATGAACAGTTGGTGGGATAATCTTGCTCATGGCGAAATCAAATCCATTCCTGATTAAATCATACATGGTGACTCATCATGTAAAAATGTAATTTAACATGTAACATGAAAAACTAAATTCTCAGAATATGAACATTTGGGTTTTGTAACAAAACGTATGATCCAATTAAAATAACTCCAAACGCAGGTAGAAGAGCTGAAACAGAATGGCAACAAAGCCTTGCAAGAAGGCAAGCATGATGAAGCGCTGAATTTGTATACAGAGGCCATCAAGCTAGACCCAGAGAACCATGTCTTGTATAGCAACAGATCAGCAGCCTACGCCAAGAAGAATATGTTAGCTGAGGCTTATGACGATGCAGTCAGGACCATTGACATCAAACCAGACTGGGCAAAGGTAAGCTGATTGATAGATTGATTGATTGGCAATATTTGAAGTGGGTGAATTAATCAGCAACAAGAGATTTTGTCAAGTTTTGAGTAAGATTATAATATTTAGTCCACCTAGGTAAAAAATAATGGTTTGCATATAGGTACATTATGTTGCCTATAGGTATGCAATACAAATATTTGTCCAAATTGAATTGAATCAAAGGTGAATCTATTCTGCAGATTGCATGCTTTGAATTCTTGTCTTCTGTTTGGACAAGTTATGCATAAAATAGGATTATGAATCAACCGTTTGGAGCAATGCGAATAGTATTGATAGTCATAATAATTCTAGTTACTTTTAATGATAAATAGTGGTTCAGAAAAGTGGAAAATATGTGAGGCCTACATAACCCTAACTCCCCCCGGCACTAAAGAGTACTATTGGATAAAATCAAGAAAATAGTCCAAGTCCCATAACATCATAGACGGGAGATATATGTAGGCACCAAATCGCTGCCAGGCAGCGCCCGCCCCGTGGTTATGTATTGCTTGACTTTGGATTGGGATGCGAGAGGTCCCGGGTTCGAGTCCCGCAGTTGAATGAGGCAAAATAGCCATTTTTTTATAGGAATTTCCAAGAAGATAGGTTTTAAATGCCCAAGGGTTAGGATTAATAGAGCCTATGTGTAGTATATGTGTGTACCATAACCCTAACTCCCCCTAGTACTAAAAAGTACTATTAAATAAAATCAAGAAAATAGTCTTAATCTCATTACGTTATAGACAGGAGATACATGTAGGCACCAAATCGCTTCCAGACAGCGCCCGCCCTGTGGCTTGGTATTGCTTGACTTTGGATTGGGATACGAGAGGTCCCGGGTTCAAGTTTCGCGGTCGAATGAGGAATTTCCCAGAAGATAGGTTTTAAACTCCAAAGGGTTAGGGTTAATAATGACCTAACCAATGACATATTTCAAGCTCCTGCATAGCTGCAACATATTTCAGCTGGAAACACTTTTATTTTGACACTTCAAAATGTAATGAAAAACACCCAATCTGGATTTGCACATGTTAGAGAACTAAGGCTTTACTATTTTTGCATCTTTATGCCGAGCTTCAATGAGCATGAGCCTTTGTTGACAGTTTGAAACATTCCAATAAAATTTACTTAAAAAGAAAACTAATTTTACAACTTTATTTTACCAGGGGTATTCAAGGAAAGGTGCTGCTCTAGCATTTATGAATCGCTATGAGGAAGCTAAAGCGTGCTACCAAGAGGGTTTGAAATATGAACCAGACAATAAACAGATGCAGAATGGACTTGAGGAATGCAATAAACATCTAACAGGTAGGTGTAGTCCTAGCATTTATGAATCGCTATGAGGAAGCTAAAGCGTGCTACCAAGAGGGTTTGAAATATGAACCAGACAATAAACAGATGCAGAATGGTCTTGACGAATGCAATAAACATCTTACAGGTAGGGGCAGCCCTAGCATTTATGAATCGCTATGAGGAAGCTAGCTACCAAGAGGGTTTGAAATATGAACCCGATAATAAACAGATGCAGAATGGTCTTGACGAATGCAATAAACATCTTACAGGTAGGTGTAGTCCTAGCATTTATGAATCGCTATCTAAAGCGTGCTACCAAGAGGGTTTGAAATATGAACCAGACAATAAACAGATGCAGAATGGTCTTGACGAATGCAATAAACATCTTACAGGTAGGGGCAGCCCTAGCATTTATGAATCGCTATGAGGAAGCTAGCTACCAAGAGGGTTTGAAATATGAACCCGATAATAAACAGATACAGAATGGAATTATATAAACACCTGTTAAGGGTATATTCAACCTACGTAGTCCTCTCACTCAATAGATGCTCTGAACAAACACTAAAATAGGATAATAACACCACAGGTCTACCCTAGATGTAGACACTTTCTTGAACTGTTTGAAAATGCCACACAACCCTTTGTTACATGTTAAAAATATAATTCAGTTTTTCAAAAGTTCCTTGAAAATGTTTGGTATGAATAGCTTTGCATTTACAAAACATGAAACTTCATGCCTCACAGATCATGCAATCATGCAATCCAGCATCAGCTCATCATTATTTTCTATATTTCGCAGTGAGATAAAATATTATACTTGACATGAAGAATGTCAAAGATGTCAACAATGGAATTGATTTCCATAAGGATTAATTCTCTCATTGAAAAAAGAGTCTGCTTGTAGCATGCATGGCCTACGATTCCAGAGTTGCATCTATTTAGGATATAATTTTTTTGCTTTTCTAACCTATGTTTTAATGATAATATTTATATTAATTGTCCTTATTTTCTATCTCCTTCAAGGTCCAGCTGGCAGTCAACCGCTTGGAGGAAACCCCTTTACAAGACCAGATCTTGAGGCCACTTTGGCAAATGATCCACGCACCAAAGACTTTGTATCAGATCCATCATACATGTTTATGTTGAATCAACTCAAACAAGATACAAGTAAACTCTCTATGTAAGAATTTCATTTATTATGTGTTTCCAAGGTTGCAATACATGCATCCAAAAGGAAACAAACTTTAAGTAATTTAAGAATCTTTCATTTTGTGTATAGATTGAGACCACTATCCTGTTAACTGCACTGTCTAGATACCTGATTTTCCTGTGCCCATCTCCGTTAGTGAGATCATAGTAAATCTTTGGTTTTGGGTAACAACATAGCTGTATTTAACATATAGTTATGTTTTAAAGGTGTGTATTCACATCACCTTTTTGACCCCCACTTTCCAAAATCAAATTGGAGATTTTGATACCACAAGGACTCACATATTTTTCTCATAACCCTGCAAATTTTTATGCCCATGTTTCGTTGAAGAGATATGGTCAAAATAGTATTACTGTAACATTTTTTTAAAACAATTATCATATAGTTTCAGACACAGTTTTACCTGTAGCATCAATTTTGCTCAAGGTATGCACATTATACTTCACATTTGCTATTTTTAGGTGATGACCTTTCATTCCAATAAGATAAAAGTATAAATTTTAAATTTTAGTCCAGAATATCAACTTTTAGGTATGATTTGTAGGTATGCTTTTGTTTAGCAACATATGTTGATGAACATTTTGTCATAAAAAGAAATATGATTTACCTTTAATAACATAAGAATGAAAATTGTAAAATATTTTTGCATGTTTGTATTTGAATTGTATTTCAGTATGCATTTATTTGAATTGTATTTCAGTATGCATTTATTTGAATTGTATTTCAATATGCATTTGATTGAATGATTCTTAATATTTTAAATAATGTATTAAACATGTATTTTGTATAAAAAGACAATCCATAAGTTGAAATCATTTGTTCTGTTGACAGGTTTTCCAAGGATCAGCGGGTGATGAAGACGCTGGAAGTTCTGCTAGGGATCAATTTCTCCATGGTAGATGCAGATGATGCTCCTGAAATGCCCAAAGCCAGTAAACCCCCTCCTTCCAAACAACCCAAAGAAAATGGAGATGCTCAAGCACCCAGTCAAACATCACAACTGGCAGAGGTATTTAGTTGAGTGACAAGCATTAGTTTGTTTTTAATATGGCAGATAAAAAGTATATATTGGATACGGATGTTTGGCATCTTCAATTTTTAATAAACCAGAAAAAGGACCAAAATTCCTATTTATTTAGATAATAACTATGATGATATTGAATCTTTACACTAGGTTTGGATGAATGTACCATTTGGTTTGTAACATTTCAACTCCAGCTTTGGTACAGTCTAATTGAAACACATCAGTTTACTTTAGATCAAAGATAGTCTCAATTCAAGACAATTTGAACACTTTTCAATGTTTTTCGTCACATCCTATATGGCCTCCTATCAGACATGTCTAACCGCTGCAAGTTGAACATGCAAGGGGTCTATTGAAATGGATATGACTCTGAATCGGTTAGACTTGCTCCAAGTTTCTGTTATCCTGTACTTGTACTCTCTCCAAAACAGTTTTCTCTGAAAGGCGTATTTCCAATGCCCATGCTTAAAACATGCTATTTTAAAACAGTTGCACAGGTCTCCAATATAGTGGAGGAAAAACAATCTTTATCTTCATTTAAGTTCCTTTATAATTTCTAGTTTAGTATTTAACACTGCACTATAATAGACCATCACCTTATAACAGAAAGCACAAAGTGGTCAATTTCATTACTCCAGTAGACCATTCACTGCACAGGCTTTGATTTTATTTTTATTTTTATTAGAACTTATTGACAATCGTGGCCGATAGGCCAAATATCAGGCAATAATTACAGCATATAAAAACATAAAATATAACATGAAAATTTTACACATCAAAACATTCAAAATAATTAAAATAGCATAGGGAATTTACAGGAAGCAACAACATTGAAAGCATTTGAAAAAAAAAATATATTGCACATTAGTTAAAAAATTGGAAACTGCAGAAACAACCTGGTGAGACTGGAGGAGGTAAAAAACTACTGATTGAGCAGACTTATAAAATATGGCACATTGTATCGCTCAGTCCTTGCCCTTGGCGTCAAAAACTTCTTACTATTGCGCAATGACCGCCCATGACACTCCTGTCTAGTAGGTGGGATGAGAGCACTTGTGTGGCTAGTTTGGGAAAGCCCTTTGGCAAACCCCAGCCAGTGGGTCTCCCTCCTATCAGAGAGTGTGTCAAGATTGCATAAAATGTAAATAATTAGGGTAAATGGTTATTCTTCCCAATTATAGTGGAGAGTAAAAAAATCACCACTACTTTCTTATTAGAGTTCCTTCAAAATTTCTATTTTGGTACTTAATACCAAACCATATCACCTCAACCTATGCCTGACACGCAACACAAAGTGGTTTAAGTTCATTACTCCAATTAGACCATAGGCCCAATCACAGAACATCTCTGCAGAGATATTCAAAGAATTAGATCTTTCAAACACATGTAGTCAATAAATATAAACGTTAATGTTACCAAAAATTTGATGTTGAAACATACAATGAAACATGTTAATATTTGACTACATTCAAAAGACCTTCAATTAACTTCCCATACCAACTCTCCTATTTGGAACCTGCAGATGAATTCAGAGGGAGGTATATCATGAACATAGGGAGTAAGAATTATTAAAATAATGCATATATCCAGATCTTCTGTTACAGGGAAATATCCATATGGTGTACAGCCTAATATAAGCCTTGAAGCAAGGCTATAAATCAGTTGGGATGAGCCCTGATATAACCAGTGGTTATAGGCAGGAGCGGACATGTTTTGTTTACATCCGGGACGTTTGTCCAAATAGCGCGGTGAAAACATTTGCCGACTTCCCATTCAACTCAATGGAGAAAATGACGGCTCGCGGAAACTTCGATTGATTTTAGCAAATTGTCAAAATATTTCGATTCCAAAATCATATGAGATGTGTGGTATTCAAGTCATAACAAAATGACAAACAGCTCATCATTTCACAGATTTTCGTCTGGCTAAAAAAAAAAGAAAACGAAGGGATGCATGGCTAAAGTATTGATTGTTTTCACCGCGCACGGAGTCCAACGCGAGTTATTTTTAGATCATTGTGCTGCGTACACCCTGCGTATGCCCTGCGTATGACGTAGGTCCGCTTTCGCTTATAAGTCCTTTTCCAAAACATTGTAAATATCATAGGCAAATTGAACCATGATTTATGAACAAACCTGATGAATCTAATGATAGTATAAAAACTGTCGCCAATATAACATATCGTTGTACTTTGTGGTGTGTGGTTGAATAAAATATGTGTTTTGTAACAACTTGACCTTTCCAGAAGAGTTGTTGCTTGATTGTTCCACTCTTTTTCTCAAGACAGTAGATTTTGGGAACTTATGTTTAATTTAGTGTAATTGGTGGAGTCCATCATGATAAATACTGATTATGTGCAAATATATGCACTGAACGCATTGTATTTGAGTTTCCCCAGCATCTTCTGTCTTAGGAAAGCAATAAACAGTGAGGATAAATTCCGAATATGGAGCTGGCATATGTACAAATACACTACACATCATTGCTTTGTTGAGAGGATTTGAACTGAAGGCCTGAAAATTCCTTTGTCACTAATCACAGGCCAATCTTACGGCGTATTGTTCAAATCAATTAATGCAAGGAAGCATGAAGGACAAGTCTGTTTAAAAAGGGCGTATGTGCACGCTTTTTGCAGCTTATTTTTTCTTATACTTCATTGATAAATTTTTTTTCTCAACAATGAATTTGTTTATTTTAGAACTATTTTGATATTCATGTGACAGAATTCCTTAACCAATCTTTGGCTTTATTACATTTTATCAAAAAGTATCACCCATATGGCAGATAATTCTCTTCCATATTAGGAACTTGTCTTCACTGATTAAGGGATACTTGAGTTGAATCACTGTGATTGCAATTAGGAATATTATATAACAGGCCATCCTGATCAATGACATAACATAGCTGTGTATATAAGTTAACAATGTGATTTTGTGATATTAATAGCCATGTTATGGAACAAAGGTTTTGAATGAGAGCCGAAATTGAATGTTGAAAACCATTTTTTTCCACAAAAACAAAGGCATCCTACCCTTCCAAAATTTATAAATAAGTTTTCTTCGTCAAGCAACATTATAGCTGCTTTTCCGACAAAACTGATGGAGATGGAATGCTTATATTTCAAATTTTAATTGTGAAAAAAAAAATAAAAAGGAGAGAAATTTGATGACTTATTTTATCTTCTGGCTCCCTTTAATGACTTTATTTTTACCCTAATTAGCTATAATTTTGAGTATAAACAAAACATGTTTTTTTTAATGCTTCAGTATGTGGCTTGCTAAATGCAGATTTTTTTTATTAGAATGATTGGCCAATTTTGAATTTTGTTTTATTTTAGAAATTGTGGATAAATTCAAAGTGTGCATTCTTCAATGCCTATTTTTGAACTTTTGTTGAACTTCTGGTTTTGTTTTTTCACATCAACACGAATGAAAGCTGTCCTAAGAATAGAAAGTTTGTCATGATATCCAGATTTTGTGTCATGAGGCAATAAGACAAGAATACTGATATACTTGTGACTCATACAATAAAAATAGAATTTAAAGAAAGAAGAAATATAAAAAAAACACATTTGATACAATATCGATTTATTTAGAACTACTAATTGTATCAATGTCTACATCCGAGAGGCACATTTGTGGGCGCGTATGGTCTAGCGGAACAGTGCAGGACTCATTTGACACATTAGGAAGCTGTTTAGGGGTATATCACCACCTAAGTGTTAATAGGTCTGCGCCTTTGGTCATTGGCCGCAAATGGCTTGGTTCTTAAGGCAAAATGGTTCTGATGATTCTCTTATAGCGTAGTAAAATCGGCCAGCACATTGTAACCATTGAATAAGGAAATTGGTGCACAAATTATTATTATTTATTACATTCCCTCACCTTAGTGCAGCTGACACAGGCATTCTTGCCATGAAAAAGTCATCCAACCTTTCGGTATTCTGGGAAAACATTTCATTTGAGCCCTGGTTGCAGTGAATGAATATTCATAGGTTGGTGCGTATGGTCTAGTGGAACAATGCAGGACTCACTGGGCACATAGTAAATGAATATTCATATGTTTAAACTCCTATCATATCATCAAGGATAAATGTGATGGCTCACCCCGAAATTAAAGGGACATTTTTCGACAAAAAACTGGTGAAAACAGGCAGCGAAAAATAAAAATAAGAAAAATTTCCAGCAGATTTTCTGTTGTAGTATTTGATCGCCTTGATCAATTTCAGCAAGTAAGGCAGGTGTCATTCTAAAGCTTAGAAAATGCTGTAACAGATGAAATGATAAAATAAATAAATTGATATCCTCTGCAAAGTGTCCTCTTTCGGGGTGAGCCATCACAAATGACTTAAGAATTGCCAAGTGCTGATTGTTCAGTCTTCATCTGTGGAAAGACTTAACTACTGCACAAAGTTGACTGTCAATATGGACATTGCCATCTCTATCAGCAACTCATCTACACCTCACTCAAACTAACATCTAACATACATGGTTTTCTATGTTGAAAAATTGTCATTTTACAGATATTCACATATCTGCATCTGTCAATTTCTTTCTTATTGTAATCCAGGATTAATGGATGAATTGATTACCAATGATCTTACAGTCTCATTACAATGAATGTTGTTTTTCCAGGCTGTGAAGATGAAGGAAGAGGGCAATGCTGCCTACAAGAAGAAAGAGTTTGACAAGGCTATAGAATGTTACAGCAAGGCATTTGAACTAGACAGTACCAACATTGCATTCCTAACAAATAGAGCAGGTAGGTAGGGTTCAATCCATAAAATGACCTGTAAGAGCTAACTGTATGGGTCAATTTGAGTTGACAAGGCTATAGAATGCTACACCAAGGCATTTGAACTAGACAGTACCAACATTGCATTCCTAACAATTAAAAGCCTTAATTCAAGTTGTCAACAACAAGTTAGACGTTCAATATCTGCTGCAAATGTCTTTTTTATTTGTAAACGATCCGTCTTGTTTTGAACAGTTTGCATGTGGTGTCTGGTTTATCCTGATCAGTCACAAATGTTTTATTGGTCTAATGCTAATTCTGGACTTTTCTTTTTCTTTTTTAGCTGCTCACTTTGAGAAAGGTGACTATGAGACATGCCGTAAAGATTGCCAGCAAGCAGTGGACGTTGGCAGGGAGATCCGCGCAGACTTCAAACTAGTAGCAAAGTAAGTGTCAATCCTTGCAGTGCAGACTTGCATTAGTGATTACATGACAGTCTAGGTTGGTACAGCAACTGGTCCAAACTATACACAACAGCTCACAATGATTACATTCACTTCTTTGATGATCTGAGACTTCTCGCATAGGGAATTCAATTGATGTTATGAGCCATATGGATAGTTTTAACCATTTTCCTGAGATATTAATCTAATAATAATTATAATCGGATTTTTATAGCGCTTTTTAACTATGTATGCAAAGCGCTGTCGCCAATTTATTATTACGCTGCCGTCAGGAAACCGTCACAATCATTTCGCATTAACTTGTTGTCGCTGGCCTGGCGCGCATCCTATCTGCACTTAGATTGTAATGTTCCCCATAACAGCTACCCAATAACGCTCGGGTCGACGAAGCAATGAGGATTAAATGCCTTGCCCAAGGACATAACTTGTTGGCCATAGCGGGGCTCGAACTCGCGATCTCATGATTCGGAGTCCTGCGCTATTCCACTAGACCACACGAGCTCCTCTAATTATAACGTCACTTCTACAGCAAATAGCACACCAGTGACTGATTTCACTAACATTAAGCAATGTTCGCTAACCCTGTTCGCTAACCTCGTTAACTCCAAAAGTGATCGCTAAATAGCGAGTATTTTGGACAACTTAATGATCATTTTTTAAGTTGGCGATTATAACAGGGGTTAGCGAAATTGGCCCCTGATCTCATTTTTGGAGATAACAATGGAGCGCATTTATACTGCGCGCTGATTACCTGAAGGTCTCAAGGCACGGCTGTGGGTCAGCCACAGTGTTCCACAAGAGAGTATCCTAGATAGCTTACGGACACTAATCATACAACTGACAAGGAGAACGACATGGAATTAATTAGCCTGATTTTTAGATGTAGGAAGAAACTGGAATACCTGGAGTAAACTTACTAAGACGCGTATGGAATTAAAAACCAAATTCACGTACAACCACTGGCAAGCTTTGGTGAAAGGGAAGTATTGATGGTTATTGACCAAACTGCCTTGCCACAGGAGTAGTGTGCCATTCTGATACTGAACAGAAAAGACCGGAGAAAAATCCATATAACCGTGCCAGGAATTGAACCCAGGACCTACTGCATCTAAAGCAAGATCTCTTCCAGTGTGCCATACTTCTCCTAAAATGCTGAGATGCTGAAACTGAAGATTTATTGGGTGCCAATGATCATTAGATACAAACCCATCACAATATTGATTCATAAAGAAATGAGACATTGCTATTAGAATCATGTCCAAAGATTTGTGAACAAAAAGCACATGAAAGAAATTCAGTTTTAGGCAATACGATATATTGTTGATGGACATATGTGACCTGCCATATCGACAGGTACCTTAAGGATCCCAAAATCAAAATTGATTTTTTTGGTCTCATATGAAAGTTGAGATTGTAAGCTTTAAAATGACACCTTGCTTATGGTTATCTGATGTTTGGTCGCGAAGTAACATCCAAATTGGTAAAAAGTATTTGTCTGATTGTCTTGAATACAAACCTGTAATGTTCATGCCGACCTGTAATGTTCATGCCAAAGTCCCCAACGCAATTGTTCATAGTTAAGGTAGTGATGGCCGGTGTCTATGCTCATGACTTTGATTATGAATTCGAGAAATACATGCATAAAATGTTTCATGCGTATATCCATTCTTCATCATACTGTCAGACAAAATCTAAATGATCTTTTACCACAATTTTTTGTCGATTTTTATTGATGCAATTTTTCAGAGCTTTTACAAGAATGGGTACATCATACATGAAAGAGAAAGACCACAAGAATGCCATGTACTACTTTGATAAAGCACTCACAGAACATAGAACGCCGGATACACTAAAGAAAAAACAAGAAGTAAGTTAAATAGTGTTAAAATTTGTGTATATCTTGATTTTTTAGCATCCGTTTTATGCTTGTAATTTCAGATAAGTTTTTCTTTTACAATGAAATGTTTAACTGGCATTCTGAAGTCATTATTGATGTGTTAAAGTTTGTTGGATAAGTGAATAATTTGCAAAAATGTCTTGTTTGATCAAGAATATTAATACTATAATAGTCTACTTTGTTTCATGTTATTTTTCACAAGTATTTTCTATAGCATCCCAATGGTTACTCTTTGAAGTTTTGATTAAAATATTTGGTTGTTTTGAAGTTCAAAACTTGGTTTCCACTAAAATCATCTCCGGACACAAGAGATTCTGTTGCACATAGAGATACATTGGGCAAAAAATACTTTACACAAATGACTGCAAAGCATATGTGCATGTTTTCAATGTTTGTAAGCTATGACATGAGCTGATGCACCATCGGCAAAAATCTGAATAGTACAATATTGGTCAACAACACATCATGCTGGAAGAAAAATTATACAGCATCTGTTGTCTCCTGTTCACAAACTTCTATCCCTGCACTGTTCTTGTCGGTAGTTCTGGATGTACACAGTGCACAATGATTGAAGAAAATGCACATCAGATAAGAAAATACTCATCGGATCTATCATGTATTGTCATTTTACCAAAGTATATTATCATCTGATGATCTCAAAATGTCTGAAAAATTGTTGCAATTCTTGGTCAGCAGTTGATAGATTCTTCCCCAACATTTGTATTTTCTGCTCTTTGTTTACAGGCAGAAAAGGCCTTCAAACAGGCGGAAAGATTAGCCTATATAGACCCAGAGAAGTCACAAGATGAAAAGAGTAAAGGAAATGACTGCTTCAAATCAGGTATGCGTTGAAATCATGATGCAAGTTGAAATTCTTCAGCTATACCTTGATCAACACCAAATAGGCGGGCCTCTTCACATCGTGAATTGATATAGATAAGTGCGTATGTCAGGGGTGTGAGAGTTCAGCTTTTTAGCTGATTTCAGCTTTTTTATGCCTTCAAAAGAGTCATAATTTCAGCTTTTTCTTTCATTTTCAGCCTGTTTGGAGCATTTTGTCACTATTTTCAGCTCTTTTCAGCTTTTTTTATCACCTGGCTCTCACACCCCTGGTATGTAGCTGGACCAGCAAACCTGCAGAAGACGCAGCGAACATTGCACGTGTGACTCGCGCATCAGTATCTACGGCGTGCGTGTAACTGGGATTATGTTTACTTGCAGATGAAGAAAAGCCTCATAATTCCTGCCTATTTAGTGTTGATCAAAGTATAGTTTATGAAGTAAATTCATACACTTCACATGTAACCTAGCCAATCAGAAAGCAAGAATTGTGGAATATGTGGAGCGGGTTGAAGTTTACAATGCTCTCTGCGTGTTGCGTTCTGAACAGTGTGAATAGCGCTTAGCGAGTATGGTTGTTATATTATTTTCGTTGGATGTTGATTTGTTTAGTTTTGACTTGATGGCCATATGTAAAGGCTGGATTCTTTTTAAAAATTGTGCAGTAGTATTTTTCAATTTTGTGTATGAATTATGTTAAGGTTAGGTTAATTTTGCTTAAGAAATGATACAAAATCAATAAATTGATGGCAAATTTTGAATGCTGTCTAATTCACTTGGCCCATGCGGGCCTTGTGAATTGGACGCGTCAAAATTGACTGCGTATGCATTGATTCATTTTACTTGTGACATGAAATGCATGTTTATTGACCTATATCCATAAGCTGCTCTTTGTCTAGTATTTGATAACTTTTTATGTAAAGGTTCTGTGTCACACATTACCATGCATGTAGAGCAAAATGTACGCCTGACATACTTATTCCCACTATTGTGTGTGTTCTGTAGAAGTATGTTCAATATGTTATCCATACTGTGGTGTTCGTTATATATAATACGTTTAATACGTTATCCATACCAGTTCGGCGGAACTCACAATTCGGATACGTATCCGAATTTGGATTATAAACAGATGAAATGGGATATCAGCTGAAATGAATATTCAGCTTCGCCGCGCACCATACCGGTATGTATAAAAGTCAATAACATTATCATCATTTGTCATCTGAATTCTAAGAAAGTTTAGGCCACATTATTTTGCCTTCTTTGATAGGAAGCTATCAGGACATGTTTCGAAGATGTTCCGCTGGAATTGCACAGATGAAAATGACATTTCCACAGATACATTTATCATAAATGCAAGAAAGATGTTGTACATGTACTTGCCAGCTTGCGCTATCGCATTGTTTTCTGCGCCACGATAGGAGTATCAGAATTCAAATACCCCTCCATATCCTTATTCTGATACGGGTATCATAATTCAGATACAAAATGTACGTGGGTATCTGAATTCAGATACGTATCCGAATTGTGAGTTCCGCCGAACTGATACGGTGGTGTCCGTTTGGCACACGTTCAGTATTTGAAACTTTTGTTCATTATTTGTACATTTAGATTCTATATGGTGATGTGTGATAGTCTTATTTCAAATAAAAAACAAGAAAAACAAGAAATATTTGCGGAAAGAACATTTTGCGAATTTTAGAATCTGTTTTTTTTGCCGGCATTTAAATTTCGCTAATTGCATCAGCATGCCATTGAAATCATTGTACATTATTAATATTAGCGGCAAATTAATTTTGCGATTTTGGGGTATTAGCGAAATTAAATTGCTAGCAAATATTTCTTGTTTTACAGTATCCATATATGATGTTGAAGCATGGTTTGACTTTTTCTGTACAGTAAGTTTTCTAAATAAAGCTTTCTTTCATAATTCTTCTGCTTAGTCTTCTGAACAGAACTTGCTGCCATTAATTGAATAGTATAATTCATAATATCTTTTCTAGATTTCTAAAACTGCTATGGATAGAGAAGTAAGATTTTGCCTTTTTTTACAGGTGATTTCCCAACTGCCATCAAGCACTACACAGAGGCAATCAAACGGAACCCAGACGACGCCAAAATCTACAGCAACAGGGCAGCTTGCTATACCAAATTAACAGAATTCAATCTAGGTCTCAAGGACACTGATAAGTGCATTGAACTCGATCCAACATTCGGTAAGTTTTTGAGAGACTTGTCTAAGGTTAAAGGTCATTTTTGAGTGGCTATTATTTTATCCAAAACGATGTAATGAAGTTGGCACAATGGGTCAATGTAAAAAGAGTTGAACTTAGTCCAACTGTTTGTGATGGCTTGTTACTACTAAACAAAAGGGTGATTGATTAATTGACTGGTTATGTTGGTCGCAAAATGTTTCAAAGATGACAATGTTGCAATTCTGCTTTTAAAATGTGACGTCTTGGCATTTCAGCAACTGGAACTCTGACACTATCACTAGCAATTCAATCTCAATTTTGAATTCTGATGTCAAAATACAGAAGTCTATAAGTACCTTGGGGTGAGATTAAACACTCTACATGTCACATCAGTGATGTTTACTGTTTGTCAGTTATGTCTTAAGACATATTGGCTGTATTCGATCTTATCTGCCTGATAGGGCTACATCATGTCTTATCAATTCAATTGTAACATCATGCTGCGATTTGCTTAAAACAAGGTTTTGTATTTTGAATATAACAGATGTTATTTCTGTTTGATGAATTCTATTGAGATGTTGAGGTATCAGATGACACATAATTGTGACCGTACACGTCAAAACAGTCTTAAATACGGCCTCATTTCATTCTCACCTTTCCAAAGCCCATGTTAATTGTTATCAGGAGTTTACTCCTAATTTTACACACTCTAATGAACATCTTTCCACATCAACATCTTTCCACATCCACAAATGAAGTTATGGCTCTTCAAAGGTTGCCGCGAAGGAAAAGCTGCATACAAAAATGCTGTTTTCCCCCAAAATTGTTGGTCGGTTGAATTGGCCATGACAGAGGTATGAAACATTTACTTGGAAAAAACATTCAATAGTTATAATCCTTCAATCTTTCAATAGAATATTGTATGCTTGATCAAATGTGTGTGCAAGATAAACGAAACAAATACATAGTGTAACTCTTTTGTTCGATATATTTCATGACCAAGCCAGAAACTTTTACAATTGACTGATTTTTTTTCCCAAATACAGACTTTCTGTACATTTTCACTTGAAGTGCAGAATGAAGTTTGCAACATTTACAGATGTTTTGACATGTATGGTCACAAGTGACCTTGTTAATGATAGGCATTGGCAAAATGTTGAGTCGGAAGAGAGATGGATATTCCGTCTGATGCAAATACAGACGGTCCCCCTTTGCCTTTACCTTATTGGCAAAAGTGAGATTCTATATATATTTTGATTGTATGTACCATTGTATTTCTTAAAACTTAACTAATTGTGATACAAATTGAAATAGAAACATGTTAGTTTAATTATTTAAATTTTCTGTTGCAGTCAAAGGCTATCTACGTAAAGGTACTATACTGAAGGCAATGAACAAGAAGTCAGAGGCCATGAAAGCATTTGAAAAGGCTTTGGAGTTAGATCCCGATAATACGGTTAGTAGACATCAATTTAATCACAAGAAAATGCTTGCATTTATATCATCATTATATCCATCCTATTCTAAAAGTGTTGGGAGGTATAATATGCCTTTGATGTGCAGTCAGTGACTCATGGATGGAATAGTATATGAAGATGTTGCGGGCGCCAAATATGTTGAAAAAACTGTGCCCGCAGAGTTTGTAAGCTGTAACTTCAACTCAGTTCAACATCAGTCGATTAAAAAAATATTTATTTTCTTTGAAGCAATACCTTTCAAAGCCATGCCAGATTTGAAAATGTGCCAGAACATGGAAAACAGTGTACAAGTTTCCCATAGAGGAGGCCATTTGTTTGCATTATTTGTATTTTTATAAGCCTAGGTGTGAGAGGACCTAGGCAATAATTGGAGGAACCCACCCTTGATTTATCTGAATGTGAGATATTTTTAATGAAAGATACCATATATAAATACAAACAAGATAACAAAGCCATCAAAACAGAAAAGAACTGCATTAAAAGCTGAAGACATGCTTAGTCTAAATGAGATGTCATAAATAATGCAAGAGATAATAATAAGCCTTAGAATGCCCTTATAAAAAAAATGCCATCGGTTTTCTGTTTTAGACGGAGATCGACTACAATCGAGGTTGATTTCAATAGGGAATTCCTCTAGGGCATTAACCATATTGTCCCAATCAAAACTACATTAAGAAATTTTATAGTCGAAATAATCCAAATTCCACAAAGTGCTTTTACAAGTCACCACCAATGTCTGTTTTGTTGAGAAGTTTGTTGATATTCTATTGCAGTTTCAGACATGGTAAGGCAATCAACTTGATTTAACAGGTCTGAAAATTATTTAACCTATGCCCTCTATCAATTACAGTTGTTCAAATCTTATTTTCCCCCTATTTATTAGGGCTTTTCTCTTTATATACAAAGTCTGGTTCAAGATACACTTTCAATTGACCTAGTTATAATGATTCCGATGATGTTCGACATCAATTGCCATCTAATTACTTTAACAGGTCTGAAATTGATCTTTTGGGATTTTGAAAATTGGAGGCAATAGATGGCAATCGTATGCAAACTCAGACAAACAACAATTGTTGGCAAAAGACGTCTTTTATGGTCGATATTTTTTATAAGGGTGC
The DNA here is from genome assembly GCA_000969725.1 of Ophiothrix spiculata. Lineage (NCBI taxonomy): Eukaryota > Metazoa > Echinodermata > Ophiuroidea > Amphilepidida > Ophiotrichidae > Ophiothrix > Ophiothrix spiculata. The sequence continues at coordinate 1,563 of JXSR01S016373.1, read as the reverse complement.
TGCCTTAGATAGTTTTTATAATTAGAAATAACGAAATCTGAATAAAAACTTTCAACATGTTACTGTAATACTTGTTAAAATGTTCATCTTTGAATTTTGATCATTGAAGAGACTAATTGTATTGAGTGTAGATCCCCAGGTTCTAGGAATCCACATTCCAGGTTTTCATATGGGCTGGTAAGGTGGTTAGGCAATCCTTGCCATTTTGTTTCTGCCCGGGAAGAAAACAATTGAGATGTTTTTAAAAAGCATCCCATTTTTGGACCCATTTGGTTATAAATAAGATGTGTGTTTTTATCACAACATGTTTTCAGAACTTAAAGACTGCAACATGTTTCTTTCTTTTGTGAAATAAGTTCAAGATGTAATATGTGGTTATCTTGATAAGTTAATTTTAATTAACTTATCAAGATAAGATATGATAAGATAAGATATGATAGATATGATATGATAGATAGATAGATATTCAGCGCTCCAAGTAAAATGTTAAAACATTTTACTTGGAGCGCTGAATATCTATCTATCATATGTCAAGTTTACATCTTCTTTTTGAAATTCAAAAAAGTATATCATAAGTACAATATTATGCGTGTCAAAATGCTCTCCTAAATGTGCGCTCCTATGACATCATGTTCTTTCCTGTTTACTTGTAGGAAGCCAAGAATGGAGTTTATTCATGTAGTATAGCAAGTGGGCCTCGAAGCGAAGATCCTGAAGAAATTAAACGGCAGGCCATG
>JXSR01S016372.1:0-10341 GCA_000969725.1 Ophiothrix spiculata | reverse complement strand
TTACAAGTCATTCAATATTTTCTTTATCAAATTTATCGATTTTGGACCGTTTTATTTTATCAATTATTAACCCAGATAGAATGCTGACTTGCAATGCATACATATCGCCAATGACTAGAATTTATAGCAGTCGAAATTTTCTAGTAGGTTCTTGCTTAAAATGTTGGCAATTGCTACATGTCGAGTTTTGAGAGGACAAAGGACGTATTTGCAACATTTCCAAGAATAACAGATTTTAAGACCTAATGGGTCTTTCAAGATGAATAATTTTTTGTGTAAATAGATTATTCATATTGAAAGCATCATCAGCTCTTGAAACATGTTGTTCTAAGGATTGTTACCTTACAATAACGGCTTTTATATATGCTATCAACCTGGTGATATACAGGTTGTAACAGATAAAATATACATTCTTGTTTACGATTTCATGAGGAAAATAAAAATGTAGAATTCACAAACTTTCTTTTATTCAAAAGGCTATTTAATTGGCTACCAAAAGCAGCTTAAGTGATCTCATTTAATGGTCAGGTTCAAAAGTTACGACCATTTAAGTAAAGACCGGTTAAACTACTTGGGCCGATTTCACCATTTTCCAGCGTAAATAGTTTTTCATGATTCGGTGAAGATTAACAATGCCGCGAGATAAAATTAACAAAAGCCACACTTTATGTTCAAGGACATTTAATGTTTTTATTTTTTTCATATGATAAGAATAATTCATAAATAATTTTATGATATTTTAGATAAAAGTTATGCTTTAAGAGGTTAAAATATAAGCATAAACAGTTGCATCAAAGACTCGATATCTTTGGTGGAAACGGGAAAGCAAAGAGTTTATTTGCAATAATCTTTTTGCATTTTTTTTTACACAGTTTCATATTCAAAGGAAAATATGGAAATTGAAGTTAATTTTCCTAGCTTGATTGATAAAAACTTGATTTTTAAAGAAGTAAGTTCAGAAATAATAGTGTTTCCTTTGACCTGTTTTTAAATCTGGGTAGTCTTAAAATGCTTGTGTACTGACTCTGCCATTTAGATGATATGTTGTCTCACCAACTTGGATATCTCTTAAAAAATTGGTTTGGCGTCCCTTCCGACATTAAGAATACAACAGTCTACGGGCAAGGTCATCATTAAGAGCTCATATATTGCCTTTGTTAGATGGAACGCTAAAATTAGCCTCGCAATCCTTTTGAACATCGTATGGCTGATTTAGGGCATTATGTGCCATTATTTTGCTACTGGTAAATGAATCGGATGAACTTGTCCAGGTGGTTTGAGGGTAGGGTTAGTTTAATTGCCATAACTCTGCTTGTAGACCACCAATTTGGATGAAACAAAGTGCATTTTCGACCTAAAGAAGTTGGCTTTTGATATAAATAAAAGACCATGTGATACAAAGTGTAACTTTATTCTCTCAGCGTATATAAAAATGTATAATTTTTTTATGTTACAACCTGTATACTTAAATCCACTCCCATGCTCAAATATTGTATTTCAACGTGGTTGATATTGTAGACACTGAATTAAGTTATTAAAGAGAATAAGTTGTCTGCCCGTTGTGAATGATTTCTACAAGGAAAAAGAAATAAGTAGCTATATATGTGATGACTCACCCCGAAAAAGGGGGGGGGGGGTTGCGACAGAACACTTTTCGAAAAACTGATGAAAATAGGCAGCAAAAAAGGAAAATAATAAGAATTTCCAGCAGATTTTCTGTTGTAAAATTTGATCGCCTTGATCAATTTCAACAAGTAAGGTATCATTTTAAAGCTTAGAAAATGCTGTAACAGATGAAATGATAAAATCAAAATTGATGTAATCTACAAGGTCACCCCTTTCGGGTGAGCCAACACATATCTGCAATACACATAATGCGTTTTTACTTTGTGAGCAGAAATACGACTAGATGTAAAAGACTTCTTTTGCGGCTTCAGAGCACGACGCACTCCTGGAGGAAGCCATTGTCAGCAACATGCTGTATTTTTTCACTTTTGTTACATTCAAATATGTACTTCGTCATTAGAATTATCGAAAAAACAAGAACAAAAGGATTTATGTTAGGTTCAATTATTTCTTTTTCAATAATAATTGAAAGTTTTAGATAATTATGTTCTTCTTTTATCATGGTTATTTTACCATATCTTACGACTACATTGTAAAACGGATATTAAATATCGATTCTAATAATGTTATATAAATTGAAAATCCAAATGCATAGAAACAACTAACATTCGCTTGAAACGTTTTTCCTTTGTTTTGTTAACGTCACATTTTCGAACGCCAATTTTTAAACAATTTATATATTATGAACGAGGGCTCTTCAATAAGTTCGTAGCCTGAGGTAGAAGGAGATGAGGCGTGCGTTTTTTAGTGAAATGTTGTGTAGTTCAACTCAATTGATGAATACTTGGAAAGTTTCATGTAAATATCTCCCTCCGTTATAATTTTTCAGAAACTTGCAAGTTAAAGATTTCTGAGAATTGAGTTTGTATCTGAAGAAACAATATAACATTACTGACATACAAGTACAAACAAAGGCTATAACAACTTAAAATAAAGATTACTCTATCAACATGATCAAGTAGCATGAAAATATTATTGGGCTGCTGATTTCAACAACGTCAAGAAAAAGATGGATATAAGACTTTTTGGTATTACAAAGATGGTTATTTTATCGAATTTTGATGCTTAATTCAACACATTAGAAATTTCTAACAGGCTAGTTTTAAAGTAAAAACGAAGATATTTACTTTAAATTTTTTAAATTGAGTTGATTTACATTATTATCATTACTTATTAAGAAACAATGCATAGCTAGCTCATTTCCTTCCACCTCAGACCACAAACTTATTGAACACCCTCGTTATTGAATAATAAAATGGGGAAAATATGGGGAGTCCCCGAAAACATTTACTAAACGGAAACTATTACTTGATAAATGTAATCAAAAATGTGTGTTAGAAGAAATATGAATGTTGCATAATTGGATAATTAAGAAATGTAGTCAAGAGTACATAATATAAACAACATCCTTGAATATCTAAATCTAATATATATATAACTCAACAAAATTCTAAAAATAAACCAGTTAACGTTAACCTGGTTTTATTCAAAGTGTAAATAGAATAAATTAATCACGTTGGGAATTGCTCACAAATACATGGAAATGTGGGTTTTTTTCAAAATATTAATTAAAAAACTGCAATTATTTGATAAATTTTCGTCTCGTCAGAATATGATGTCAGCCTAAATGGTCAGGATATATCATAGTGAGAATTACGTAAAATGTTGGCGTGAAAGTGAAAAGGGATAAATTGTTGAAACCGCGCCGGATCGAAAAGAAAAGGGACGAAAACGTGTATTCTAAGAGGAGGAAAAGAAAGTATAAGGAAAAGAAAGAATAAAAAAGACAGGAAAGTTATCATATTAAAAACATTTTAATTAATGTTTTCCAGGCTTCGGTATTCATCGCAATAAACCATAAGTATTGTATTGTCGAAGCAACTTAAATTTACTGTATGCAATCGTCTAATGTCTGTATTTTGTTTTGCAATCAATTTCATGTTGAGTGTTACTTGATGCGTTCATTACATTTCAAATTGTCTATTATAATGCTGTTCAATGTCAATGTTCAATGTCAAATTCAATGTGCGGTTGAATTAAGACTGACCTTGAATGTTAAGACTCCATCATTGTACTGTAGATAGTCTGCATAAAATAAGTCAGAATATATTTCTTCATATTGGCTACTGGAAATGAATAACCAATATTGGTCTTATTTTTGTTTCCTCCTGTCTATACGCCTTAAAACAAATATTGTGTTGTTAAGCAAATTCCGTCATTCCATTGTTTTTCTGTAACATTTACTATAAGTTTATTAAGAACAAATCGTATTCTTTCTTAAAAAAATCAGAATTCTTATAATGCAGGAACTTTTTACCTTACGATTTTTTCTACTCAGCAATTAATATGTACCTGAGCATTGCATGCATGTATTTGATTCTAAAAGAACTGCAAATGTTGTACAATATATTATCTTTACCTTTATCTTTGTACTTGTAAAACCTTGCAAATATTAATTATCTGTTCTCTAATTATTTTGCACGAGGTTATTTGTTCATAACAAAGTATTCCCTTGTACTGTCAACTACTTCGCCCAACATTATTTAAAAAACAGCTGATTCTCAAATATTTGCTTATTTTTCTTGCTTTATTTCAGGCCAAGCAAGTGTAAATGCATCAAATCTTCCGTCTACAATGGTACGTATGAGGTAAAAAAGATACATTTCACAAGGTCAATCAGAACCGAGGATACTGTTAACAAACATATAAAAGAACAAAATTTCCATCACCCATGAAATAAAGTATGTTTAAAGTAGACTGTTCCTTGTGCTGAAGCACATACGTGACCGCCCAGCTCAAACCAGCCGTAAAGTCGGTGTCTGGTAATTTTCACTTTTTTACATATCTGCAAAGTTCATGTTATTTAGTTTAAAATGCTACCTCGATGAACTTTACAGATATCCACAAGTCAAGTTATGATTCATCAAATGTTCGTCATCGAGTACAAGATGAAACTAAGAAAATTGCATTCAAAAATAGTAAACTTTATACCTTTCTGTTGATGATCATTCTAACTTATGCAGGTATTATAGGATGCATAAATATCATGAATCTGCACAAAAAATAAAATTCTCCTAATGATGATCTTTGCATGTATTTTCACATGAAGCGCAAAATGAAATTTGCCAATTTTATGTCTGGAAAGTCACATATCAGATATAGAAAGAATAGTCGGCCGAGCTAGAGCTGGTTCGGCACAACCAACAAAGCCCAAACGAGCGTTAACTTCCGAGTGTATAATTGCCGTGTCTCGAAAAACTTGTTTGGGTTTTGTTTTCTGTATCGGGTCAGCCTTTATGTGACTTTAGCATAAGGGGAAGTATATTTTAAGCATATATTATCTATGGGATGTGAGGGAAAAGTGTTGTTTTTGTTTAGCTAGCATAAGAGCAAATAGTATAGCGTATATTGAAAGCATAAACACAACTTAAAACTCATCTAATTGCAAGTATACTTTATTTATACAAGTGAAAGCTAAATAAAGAGCATATAAATAAATAAAATAAATACTGCCTCCCAGATTTGTAATTCCACTCGGCCTCTGCACACTTTACAGGTGTTCGCTGACCACTGTGGCCCAAGTAAGCTCCATTCCACACCAAGCATCATTTCAGGTTCTGCGACAACCTCTAGGGGCGCTGAACCTTGATCAGCCCACATACGTACCATCGCTGCCCGGATCAGCTCCCCGAGTTTCGTACGGGTTTCCACGAGACAATTAGCAGTTAGTTCCTTGTCCAAGGGAATTTCAAGCACACTCAACTTATTTGGCACCAGCGGGGTTCGAACTCGGGACCTTCCGCAACGCAAGCGAGCGCCTTACCGATTGAGCTAACTTGACTGCTATATAGTATGTAGTGGTACAAATATGTTGTCTAATTTATAATGCAAAGGATGAATGCAAAATAGTATTTATTATTTTGGTATTACAAAATAGTATGGACAGAAATAGCTTAATTAAAAGATAAATAGTACAGAAATTCTCATTATATTGCTTGGGCAGGCGATTTGCCCAGGCACTTGTTGTCTTAATTATCGTTCGTTTAGGGTACAAAATCGGTATTTGACAAGATTCCTTGACCTTTTATTCGTTCATGCTTATCAAAGTAGATCTACTCAAACTTGGAATAAAGTCCTCAACAAACGTAACAAAATATATTCATATTAACAAACGCAAAAGCTATTGTAATTCACTCAGTGGATTTTGATATATATGTTGTTATGGCTTAGCAGTATGCGAATGCAATATGTAAACAAAGACCGGTACGGCGAGTAATTGAAACGCAATTACAGTGATACAAGCCCACTACTAAGTAATAACTTTTCTATTAGCTTCAAGTACGTTCTCATATTACTATAATGATGGTTGGCTTTATCAGTGGGTATTGGCTGCATATAAATGTAATTGAAAGTCGTAACGGAAACAACCTGTTTTATTAAGCATACAACAACGTTTATCCAATGCTTATTTACTTACAAGTATTAAGCAGTGACTTTATTTTTTATTTTTTATTTATTGATGTTAAACGTAACATTTCATTTCAGTTTGTCCTTTTTTACCGAGAATAAATGCAGTTTTTCGTGTAATTAATTTCTTCACGGACCAACGTACGTGTGAAATCAATTTTGCAGACCATGATTTATTTCTCATAATACTCATAAGAAAAATGTCGATTAGCAACATAAATGTTCACACTGGGGTTCCACAGATTGAACAAAGAATGTTGGTAACTCTGACGGTGTTTTATTTTAAAAATTATTTTAACTTGAAAACTACCTTTAACTTCAAAAATATTGTTTAACTACCTGTTTGTGCTAAAGGGAAATTTACCATGATTTTTGTTGAAAAAATTATTTAAGTTATACCCTAAGACTTTTACTTCATTACATAGGACATGTAATGCATAACATTTTGTGGTGTACAGACGCACTTCTATAATAAACATTGTAAAATCTAAATTGCTTTTATAAAATGTTAAACAATAAAAAATTTCAGAAAATGTTAACAATTATTGTCTATCTTTGACGGGAAATGTAGACAATTGTGCACCAGAATAGATTTTAGAATCTTTTTCTGTAATAAAGATTTTATCAAAGCAATTTAGATTTTACTGTGTTAATAGTAGACCTGAAACGGCTTGCCATGTCACAGAGAACAAATCGAAATTTTGCTTTTCAGCATACACTGATAAAAACTCATAATTTAGGGGCGCACCACTAGACTCTCAGTGGGGGGAGCTGGAAGTTTTTCTATAAAAAAAAAAAAAACTTGCCTCGCCATGTGAGAAAAAAAAAACTTGCCTCACATGTGAGCAAAAAAACCAAACTTGACTCACTAAATGAAAAAAAAAAAAGAAAACAAACTTTGCCCGGAAGTATTGCTCAGAATGCATTGAAATACGTCCAAAATTGCCAAAAATAGCTTCGCCCCTGGACCTTAGGATGAAGGTTCAAAAATGTATGTAATTACTTCAATTTGCTTGTTTTTCAGGAGCTTAGCCCCTAAACCCCCTACAAGTTGTGCACCAGATATGTCTCCATAATGTACGAAAAGTTAAAAAAGAAAAAAAAACTTGGCTCGCGAAGAAAAAAAAAACAACTCGACCCCGAGGCCAAAAAAAGTTGCCCCCCCCCCCTGAAAGTCAAATGGTGCGTCCTTTGCAGTCAGTCGCATTTAACAGCATTTTAAATAATTTATCTATTAAAATATTGTTCATTTACGAATGCACCTGAACCTTGGTTATCATGGTAATTACGATGTAACAATGGTTACTAATTTTAATTGCTTTGACACATGTTGTCGCCATGGAAGCAAAGGTCTTATTGCTCTCGCGATAATGGCCTTCATATAGGCACTATAGGGCATGTAACACTACTTGTGGATCAATTCATTGGAAAAAAAGAGAGAATGTACACACAAGCCGGGCGGCTCTAATTTGGTAAAACTATCTAACTTGAAATGCAACAATTTAAGAACATCACATTTGAAATTCAAACATACGATGACTGGATTTATTTTACAAGAGCATTCCCAGATTCACAATGATTTAACATGAAAGAACACCACACATGTGTAATTTGTACAGACACTTTGTAAAAATACAATGTTTTTAAGCAAAATCTATGTGGTATGGTAAAACAGTTTAAGCTTATCTTAAAAATGCTATTATAAGTTCCTACCAACAGGGTGCCTTATCAATCATGACTTTTGATTTTTTTAAATATTTTTTTGGACTTACTGGGATTGTTTTCGGAAGTTTTCATTACCCTCCAAATGGTTTGACCAAAAGTAACATACTTTTTCAGCTAGCCAATTTGTTGAATTAATTTCGGGATCTCAAATTTAATTCAACATATAATATATAGAATAAGTACATGTATGCGTCCATCTATTTTGATCTTTTGTTTTATAAGAAAACAAGTTTGAAGAAAACATGCATATGGATCACTTTAGTTAGTCCAAAATCTACAGTTAAACTGTTTTAACTAAAATCTATTTTGAACCATATCTTATGAAATTGCTTTGCAACACATGGGCCATACTGATAGTAAATCGACATCACCAATATGTTCAGGGTAAAAATTCTCTTCTAAAAATGTATACTTCTATTGGTTTATGCAATTAGTTTGAGAGTTACAGTAAGGCCTTATATCTTCTTTCTTGTCTAGCATGATGTTGCTGTAGCAACATCATTCAGCACATTCTTGAACACATTGAAAATGCAGAGACAAACTTTAGTTAAAGCGTTCACGAACTGGTAACTAGTGTATTTTATGCGTAAGTACAGATGGGCTATCGCATCTCGTGACAGTAAATATCAACTTGCCAGCCTTATGTTGAAGTGAGTCACTTTTAACAACTGTGGCTACATTTCATAAAGAAACTTGAAATGAACAGGGTGTCCAAAAATGAACTGCACATGTTTAAATGTTAACAATTTTAAAACAAGATTCGTATTACAACTCTAAACATATGCATTGGTAGGGGAGACTTGGACTTATTTTGGTACCAAACATTATGCAATCAGTAACCTTCTAAGATAACAATATAGTCACTATACCATCTAGTGTTGATACTCTTCTGTTACTTCACTATTACGACATAACGCCTCATTCAGTTAAACAAATTAAAATAATTTTATCAATTAACACTCTCATAATTTAAGGCTGCCAGATTACTTTCTGAATGACAGTATATATATAAACACCTTGGGCTATTCCTGACCTGAAACAGAACATTGACAGTAAAGATCAGGAATAACACATGCAAAAACGGCCAGAACTTTGTCATTAGAGTCAAAGAATATTGAAATCTGCAAGGACATCATCTAGAACATATTCTGAAATTCTAGGCAGCTTGATCTTAATAAAAAGGAGGCAATTTATAATGTCTCTGTGAGAATAGTGAGTGTAAACTTTGTTACGGAGTAATGCTGCTATGCACCATTCAAAGAAGCACAATGCTAGAGTTACGCTTTGACAAATGAAACCACAATCAAACATATACGTATTAACATTGTAAAAGCTGTTTCGCTGTATAGGTCATTAAACTATTCATGAATGACTCCCCTGATTTCAAACATTGATCCCTCCCAGCGCGGTGAAATTGGATGGATATTCATTTTGGACATTGGACATTCAAGTTACAAAAATCAACTAGAGTAAAAATGCCCCAGAAAATTATATATAATCTTTAAGGGGGGAGTCTATGGTTTTCAATCTCAGATTTCTAAATCAGGTTAAGATAACGCCATTTAGCGACCAAAGTTTTGCTGCGCGGGTGTTTTCAAATACGCACGCGTGTTTAGAGTTACGCACGGGTGCTTTCAAGTATTTTCTTGCACGCACGCATGTTTGGACGTACGCGCAGATGTTTTCTCGTACGCAGGCGTGTTTGGAGGTACGCGCGGATGTTTTCAAGTTCGTGCACGCATTTAGAGGTACGCGCAGGTGTTTTCAAGTAATTTCGCGTACGCACGCATGTTTGGACGTACTCGCATATGTTTTCTCGTAAGCACGCGTGTTTAGAGTTACGCACGGATGTTTTCAAGTATGTTCGCGTACGCACGCATGTTTAGAGGTACGCGCAGATGTTTTCTAGTACGCACGCGTATTTTGAAGCACGCGCGGATATTTTCAAATTCGCGCATGTGTTTTCAAATATTTTCGCGTACGCACGCATGTTTGGAGGTACATGCAGATGTTTTCTGGTAGCAACGCATGTTTAGAGGTACGTGCGGGTGTTTTGAAGTAAGTTCACGTGTTTTGAGGTACGCGTGGATGTTTTTAAGTATTTTCGCGTATGCACGATTATTTGGAGGTACGCGCAGATGTTTTCTCGTACGCAAATATGTTTGGAGGTACGCACGGATGTTTTCAAGTACGCACACGTATTTAGAATTTACCGCGCGGGTGTTTTCTCGTACGTAAGATTGTTTGGAGGTACGCACGGGTGTTTTCTTGTATTTTCGCATACGCACGTTTGTTTAAAGGTACGTGCAGATGTTTTCTCATACGCACGCGTGTTTGGAGGTACGCGCGGGTGTTTTCAAGTACGAGCAGGTGTTTTCAGGTATTTTTTTACATACACACGAGAGTTTTGAGGTGTGCGTGGACATGGTTTTCGACTTTGCAAGTTAGAAGGCAATTTTGAATTGTTTATATTTTTTTCGATTTTTTTTTAAATTATTAAAAATCGAAAATTTTGCACTCATA
>JXSR01S016371.1:31945-44393 GCA_000969725.1 Ophiothrix spiculata | reverse complement strand
GGGGGCAGTCATAATTTGAAATGGATGCAGGTGTAAGGCCCACGCTCCGACAGGCTGGGCATTCGGTAAGAGCACATGCTCAAACAATGAGGGGTCATAATTAGGTGAGAGCATGATTTTTGGCATTCGGTGAGAGAAAAATACAAACATTTGAGGTCCTAATATAATGGTCTCAAAATGATGGGTCAATAGGTAAGAGCACGATTTTTGGTATGAGTGAAATTTGGCATTCGGTGAGAGAAAAATATAAAGATTTATGGGATCTTTGGGTGAGAGCACATGCAAATATAAAACATAAGGGAGTCTACGGTGTCAGCGAAGTTTAAAAGGGGGTCTTTTGAGCCTTACATATGCGTCACCTCCAGAGTGGGGCTGCCTTCCCCCCGGGCGACTTGCCCAGCGTTATACAGGGACACGATGTCAAGGCAACAAACCAAGGTTAGACGAGAATATATATTCGGAGTGAGCTCAAGCCGTTGATTGTGATTGTTGTTTGCTCCAGTAAGCATGAGAGTATTTTGGTACATCGCTAATAGGCAAATATCGCTGTGTGGGGCCCGGAACTGGGGTAAATCTAAATAAATTAAAGAGGGGCAAAAGGTTGAGCCAAAGTCGTCGGAAGAAAAATTATGGAATCTTTTGTAATGCACACGTGGCGCGAGAAATTTTTCGTCAAATTTGCTTATTTCAGTCAAAAATTATTAATATTTTGAAATTGTGCAATTGCGGAGGGTTGGGGTTAGACTTGCCTTGACGCCGTCACTGCATAAATATTGTAAAGGTTTTTTTGAAATAATATTTGGCTGATGATTTTTCTGGAAGACATTTAGATAGGATAGTGATAAATCAATAAAGGGTTTATCTTGTGGATGGACATGATTAGCTCACAAAGATTTAAATCTGGTGGGTTCGATGTAATAAGCCCGGTGTATGTTAATCCCCTATTCTTATTGTCTGGGTTATACAGTAAAGAATAAGCTAACAAGTTTCACGCTTTTATTCCGTTATGGTTTATGGAAGGCGGGTTTACTATCCAGTTTTCCATTATCTTTACATCTACAAGTACCGTGGGGCAAAATAGATTGCACCAATTCACCTCTAAATTATCCCAGTGAGGAGTAATACCGCGAAGCAATAAATGCCTTTAACAAGTACCGTAAACCCTACTTCAACTGCTAACCATATTGTGTACTCACAGTACTTAACGGTTGTCAAAAGTGGTATTTCTATTGATATTGTGATGGAATCAAATCAAATTGATCTACATTTACAGTGACTTCATACTTCATACAACAGTACATGTTTTTGAGTTAGTTCTATCTGTCTCTGAAGAAGGTGCAAACAAATGATTCAGGGCTACCATAAATTGAAGGCATTGTGGAGCACTCATTTGATAATCAGATTTTAGTTCTGCTTTAAATGACTTATTGTCTTCTTGATATTGTTTGTAAAGCATTTCGAGATGTTTGCCGTCACAGAAGTTAAGACACGAACACAGATCACCAACATCACTTTCTCTTAACCAGTCTTTGACGTCCTCTTTTGTCCAATCACGAATTACATCAGATCGCGGTTTCCCTGAGGAAGGCTGATGAGACGCTTTGCCGGATGGTTCTTGTGGCTTGGAATCTTCTTTATCACCAGACAAAGGCACAGATTCTACAGTTTCTTGTTTGGATGAAGTGACTGGACCTAGAACAATGACAAGGTTAGATATACTTTAGTTTAATTATTTAATAAAAGAATGTATTTATTTTAAAATTAAAGTGTACGTGTAAAGTGGAGTCGTCATATCCGCGGATACAAACGCGGATACAAAGAAGCTTTAAGTATTTAATAAAATGGATTGTCTTTTTATAATAATTGATACTTTGTTTGCGTTGTAAATCCTTACTTTGTGGCAATCAACACAGGATTACGATCTGCCTCTGACGTAACAAGACTGGTTGTCCACAAAATTAAGAACAGGACACTGAAGTCAGCTGCCAGCAAAGCATTCTATTACTACGCACCAAGACTATGGAATACCTTGCCCCAATCTCTTCGCACTGCCAGCACAGTTGCCAGCTCTAAGAGAGGTCTCAAGTCTCACCTTTTCCCAAAGTAACTTTCTGCATGCTTCAGTTTTGTCTTTTCATTTCCCCCCCAATTAGTTTGTGTTTGTTTCATGCTTTTTGATTTTGTTTTCAGCGCTGTGATCTAAATGAAATGGCGCTATATAAAAGCCTCATGTATGTATGTATGTATGTATTGCAAATCCAGATGCATGCATGCGCATCTTTGAAAGCCGCTTTTCAGTATACTGTGGCTACACGAACGTCAGATCTGGATCTACTGGTTACGTCACGTGCGAACGGTCTGCAGAGACCTGGATCTCAGATATGGATATTGGGGATTCGCATGCATCTGGATCGGCACTCCATGTAAATTGTAAACTGCCCCACTGTCATCTGACGTGATATGGCAATCATTCGTACAATGTGCCTTTAAGTAAAATCGAACAGTTTTAAACATTGAGTTTCATACCTGAATCATGCTCACCGTCAATCTCATCACTAGGCGGCAAATTAAGGTAATTCTTGATGGCATGCAGCAATTCTCCCATATTCGTTCGCACGTGATCGTCAGAATAAAAAGCGTAATAAAGCTCCATTCCCTGTATCAAGCCCAGCCAGCCATCCGGCACGTAGCCCTCTTCCAAAAGCAAAGGAATTATATTCTTCTCTAACTTGTAGGCATATGCGGCTTCTGAAACAAAGAATTAATGATACAATGATTAAAAAAGAATGCTAGGGATCAAAATATTGAGGGAACAATAGATGTTTTACATAAAAACAGGATGGGAATATGTGATAACAGTCTATGTTATGTCTTATGTTATCCTAAACATCCTCAAATATCAATAATTGTCAAACTCTTTGGACAAGGAAAACGATGGACGCATATGGACCTTAAACTTCAAAGTGCTGGAACAATTACCTTCGTTTAAATTCACTGCGGAGGAAGTCTGCGGCAAGTTACTATCCTTGTTAAGCAGCTACTTAGTAAGAAGATACTTCAAAGTCGCCCTTTAATGTCCAGGCATCTGATACGTCCTCTATCAATGCATCAGTTTCAAAGGGATCAACAATTCCAAGACCATCGTATACTTGATAATCTGAGTGACGGTTGCGAAAATCAATTCTATCTGAATGCAGATGTTTCAACGAAATCAAATCTAATTATTTTAGCTGGCCTACACACAGATCTGGGGCCTATTTCACTAACATTATTTTTTGCGATGATTGCAGACGCTCTCGTAAATTAGAAGCCATCGCAAATATCATTTGCGATGTCTTTCCCATTTCACTAACATCTTTTCACTTTCATCTCCGTGGAAGACTATCGCAAATGTTGCGATGATCTCGTCCAAATATGGAGCGAAATAACATCACGTGATATCAAGAATTTGCGATGAATTCCATTTGGGATGATTTCTTTACGGATGCTTATAAGCACTCGCAAGATATTGCTCGCAAACAAAACAATCGCAAATGGTTTGCGATGATTGGTTTCATCGCAAACCTAAGTGAAATCGATTTCGGGAAATCCATCGCAAATTTGCGGTGATCTCTCGCTTTTGCGATGAAGTTTGCCATTTGCGATGGATTAAGACGTTAGTGAAATAGGCCCCTTGAGGTGATGAGATCCTTGCTGACGGTGACATTTGAACCATTAAAATACATGGCAAAGATTACATCCATTAATTTTACGAATCCAACCAAACTAGTCCCTCAGTATACTGACACAATTATGGCAAAGATAAGCGAACTGGACTGTTATAATTGACAGAAAATGAAAATGAAGAAGCATGTCTCAAATATTGCATCGAGACTGGTAGGGGAAGAAAATTGTGGAAAACTAAGAAGGTGGCTAACCAACTAAATATGGTAGGTAGAGTAGCTGTCTACACAAGAAGCAGCATAATCGGATCTGTCACCACTTACTTGGATAAGTGCTAACCCATTAACATTTTATTGCAAAATAGTTCAAAGGAGGCAATTCACTTTAAATTTAATTAATTCTCCGGTATGATGATAACAAAGCCTGGTCAAAAAATAAATATCTCAATTCTACGTCAAAGGCGGCAAGTGACAGCAGCTACAGTCCTCTATAAAAAGCATCATTGTCCAACAGACCTTTTATGCTTTAATTCTTTAGCCAAATATGGTCAAGTTAGCCTTCAGTATCAATATGTCAATACCCTGCCATTCTCTTACAGTGTCTGTATATAGAACCATCTCCACTGGCAGGACTTTCATCTACACAGTGGCAGTGGGATATGGCAAGCATCTACTTCAACCAGCATCTTATGTAGCTATCCCCCGACACTCCATCTTATTGCCGTTATTAGGACTGTGAATATCTATCATAGTACAATGCGCTGGTGTTTAACGTTTGAAATTACCAACTTCTCATGGGTTCTTGTTTAGTTCGGCATTTGATTACTTTAAAAAAGTCATAACCCAAAGTAAGAGTTGTTGCTGTTGATTTTAGTAAAGGTCATTGTGCTGTTTTAGAATTTGTCGACACTACGGGAGTATTAGTCTTATATAAACACCTCACAAAAGATAAGTGAACAGTCAGTCTGACCCCCATAAATCCAAGTAAGATCCCCAAAGTCCAACAATATTGACATGAAAAGTATGGAATCTCAGCTAAATATTGACCCCAAATTTGACATCAAAACTGTTACCATTATTTACACAGCCGTTTGAAATGTTGTTCTCAGTTTTCATTTCTCACATAGGGTAATACACACAATACACAATAAATGGTCCAGCTCTACTCCAACTAAATGTAAAGAAAAAGTTGTTTACAGCATAATGAAGAGACTGGGGACCAAAAAATATCAATTTGAAATGTGAGGAAAATCAATAAGCAGCGAAGTATATACTTTCCTTTTTATTGATTTATTGAGATGATAAGAAGGAAAGTTTTAACTTATTGTGTATATTGTGAAAATCCAGGTAGGGCTGTTTTGCGTATAATCATAGCTGCTCGACAAAAAGTAGATACTTCATTTACCCATTACTTGGCAGGAGAACGTTGATTTTTCACACCGCTGACGCACACATACGGTGACGCATAGCTGATATTCAAGCAGGCATGACTTTAAGTGGGCTTGATAGTTTTGTTTTGATACTGAAATAAAGTGTTTCTAGATACGTTTTCAGATGTTTTTCTGAGTTCCGCGCAATATGATAGACCATTTTTATTTAAGAATATGTTATCAGGAAGATAATTTTGTCCATGCGCAGCCACTTATTTGTAGGAA
The DNA here is from genome assembly GCA_000969725.1 of Ophiothrix spiculata. NCBI lineage: Eukaryota > Metazoa > Echinodermata > Ophiuroidea > Amphilepidida > Ophiotrichidae > Ophiothrix > Ophiothrix spiculata. Next base: position 39,076 of record JXSR01S016371.1, on the reverse strand, counting down.
AAAATTCTGATTTGTGGTTGCAGAGTTATTGATTTTACAATGGTTTGCCATTTTTTTTGGAAGTGAAGAAAAGAGAATTTCAAATGTCTACAAGTTATGTGGACATCAATGCACACTCAAGAATTTTTTTAATATATCTGTTAAATCACATCTAAATAAACAACAAGCGGCAAAAATAATGATTGTTTGGGTGTAATTTCTGCGCCTGTTCTTCCGCCTAAAGTATTTTTGATCAGCTCTTTATCATGCGCAACTAATCATCTTTAAATATCCCGCGCATGTGTGGGCGCAAAAAGCTGCAAAATAACACCTGTTGTGTGTGTAATGATCCATTCAGACAATTAAAATATTGACCAAATTACTCTGTGTATTGACTGGAGGTGTAACTGGATTGGTGCCGTGACCTTGCTTGGCGAAAATAAAGAAACTAAAAGATTTATCCCCTATCCTGCGTTCTCCAAAATTAGTTTAATTAACGATACAAAAACCTTCATAACTTTGCAACGGAAGGTCGGATTTGAAAAATTCAAACGGATTTGGATTCTTTAGATCACCTGCTTTCATTTCAAATTCATTTGAAGCAATTTGATTCATAATTTAAAAATCACCTGAAGTGTCTACAAAAAGGAAATAAAGTCAAACCAATTTTATCCAAAAGGATAATTACAGGTCAAAAACATCTAGAATCAATAAAAAAATCGCATGCAGACTTCAAAACCACGTATGGCTCGGATTCTGCAGGACTATCATGTGTCTAAGTTGGTAAAACAGTTAAGATCGGCACAGTAGCTCTGTACTCTACGCAATATGAACAACTCCAATCATCTATTGATTCCACTAGGCATTGTGGTGATGCTCTATTACACTGCGGTTATACCCAAAATGTGAGAATTGAGAATTGAGATAGATTTTTCAAACGGCTGGTGTAAAATGATAGTAATGGTTTTTGATGTCAAATTTGGGGTCAATATTTAGCTGAGATTCCATATTTTTCATATATATATTTCAATATCGTTGGACTATGAGGGCTCTTACTTGGATTTATGGGGGTCAGACTGACGATTCACTTATCTTTTGTGAGGTGTTTATTAAGTCTATGTTGACACCAATAGGTTGTTAAATACTGACCTGATCTACAGCTCTTGCTGTCTTTATACCTTTCTGTCATGCAAAGTAGAATGATGTTAGACATCTGAACAGCTTCAGCCATACCAGAAAGAAGATTACCTCCTATGAAAAGATTTAAAAGATTAAAAAAACGAAATTTACTTTGATCTCAATGGTCTTATCGTCTTGGGAAAAATTGTGAGTCCTATGATGCAATACGGTATGCGTCCTCATAATACAAAGCAAATAAAATTGACTGAAAATCAAGATGGACAAGATTAATACTTCGGGTCAGTTTTCTCATGGGCTCGTCCAAAATCCATGAGAAACTTAGTAATAATGATATGAAAATTATTATTATCGTACGCAGATTTTGGGCCATGCCTCTGTCAAGGTTCTTTTACCTAGATAGGGCAGCATGCCCTAGTAGAAATCGAATACAATTCTAGTACACGATGTGCACATTTGGATCATTATTTGAGTACACTTTAAGTAAAATTCTGTACAAATTGTTTGCACTAGAATTGTACTTAGAGTAGAGTATACTCGAATGATGTTCCAATTGTGCACATGCCAATCTTGTACTAAAATTGTACTCGATTTTCTCAAGGGTGTACTATTACTTCTTTTTAAACATCATATCAGGTATCACTGATTACTATACTTACTCATATTTGTAATGTCCATCCACACTTGATAACCAGCTTCAAGTAATTTATCCCTGATTTCAATTGCACGTGGTTGCGAATCCCACTGATAGCTCACCATTATCTGGATTTTCTTTTGCGTTTGATCCGCTTGGTTTGGTTCGGATATCGCCTCTTGGTAAGATGGCGGTGGACTTGGCGGTCTTGTGTTTGTAGTTGGTTGCGATACCTTGTTGTCCTGATCACCTTGGATTTGAAATAACGCGGACTCACAAGAAGCTTTAAGATCTTTATCTTCCGATTTCAACAGTTCTTTCAGAACTAATATAGATAAAATAAATCACGATTATAGGAAATTATTGACAGTTTTTAAGGTGACAATGTATTTTATCATTATTTAATCATTGATGTGGTTGCTGACAACGCTTTCTTGTGGGCTTCTAATGGTATATTCAGAGTCTTGACGATATGCATCGATCGATGCCCATCGACGCACAGTCTTTAATACGCGCTATTCCTTAAGCGTTGTGCGTGTAAAGACTGCGCGTTGATGGGCATCGATCGATGCATATCGTCAAGACTCTGAATATACCATTAGTCTTCTGCATATCATTATAGAAATATTACTTTGATTCAATATCTCAGCATACGCCTGAATGTCTAATAGTCTATTATAAGAGGCGCATCGTTTGATTTTCAGGCGGGGGTAGTTGGTAGTTGGGCCGATCGATTTCTTTTACTCATCTTTGGGTCATTTTTTTTTCGACGCCTTCGGCGGCAAAGTTTTATTTTCCAAAAACCTCCATGTACCAACTGAGAATCAAATGGTGCGCTCCTAACTGTATTAATTGTATAGGTAAATGAAACAACGTCTTAGGGTGAAAACATATATAGTTGGCCTCCTAACAAACTTTTCGCTACCAAACATTTGGTCGTGACGTCAAAATGACGAGTGACTCCAAATAAAATAACTTCAACACCGAGTTGAGACCAAATAAGATTTCGCGCTATATTGCACCAAATGTTTGTTACCGGTTCATACTTTAAATTCGATAGCAAATATTTGGTGACGTCACGACCAAATGTTTGCCTCCCAAAATTTTGTTTGGAGGCCGACTATGCTTTAAGCCTTACTTGGTATAGCATTTTTCATTCTTTGTGATTTTCGGATAGAATCAATGAACGCCAAATTCCACAAAGCCTCTACTGCCACTCGACGCTCTTTCAGTGAAAACCCTTCCTTCCTTAATATCTTCATGAGAACATGAATAATATTACGTTTTGAGATAGCTATTTTGTTATCATCATTGATAGCAAGATGGTTAATGGCATCAAGTATCTCAAACACAGAGAACACAGTAGTGCCAAGACTGTTCGTGTGATTATCCTTCTGTACAGCAGCTTGCAACATATCAGTTAAGATATAAATACTTCGTTTTGATGTCGTTAAAAGTCCGCTCTCTGAATCATTCGCCACATAAGCTAAATTTATTAATGCCAATAATTTCCACATCTGTGAAGGAATGTCTGAACAATTTTTCAGGATTTCAATTGCTTTACATTCTCTGTAAATGATGCGGTTGTGATTGGTAAAGCGGATGGAATTATGTAATATCATTAAAATATTTTTGGTTATTTTGTTTAAAACTTCCATTCGTGATATCTTGGCGTAATTTGATACAGAGTGTTCCAATCCCTGAAACAGCAAGGGAATGGCCCCACATTGTCCTAGCGCAATACACATATCTGAACACTGATTCGTTAAGTTAGTGAAATTTTTCAGCATGTATCGGAAGGCTCTTGTGTTTGAATCCAAATCGTTCACTCTTTCTAGACTACCACATAACGCCTTCCACATTGGATGAAAGACTTCAGCAAATCCTGCCTTTGTCATGTAATCTGAAAATTCGTTGCGGTTATCACAGTCGAAGAAATATTCCCGAATGGTGTCCATGTATCGAGAGATCTTTAGAGTGGTGAAGTCATCACATGTCTTTAGGTCCTGTATGATTCTGTCGAGTTCAGGAGTAAACGTACTCAACGGTTTCTTTTCTTGTGTCGACATTGTAGTAGATACTTTATTGTACAGTTATACTGAAAAAAGGAACAAAAAGTTGATTGAGAATGTATACAGAAGATCTCGGGACCTTCCCATCATGCCTTGCTTCTAATGGGATTTTCTGTACAGGCCATTATATTATTACCATATATTAAAGAAAGTACAGATAGGAAACATGTCTACGTCTATATATACGCCACAAATAACAAAATTGGAACCCTTTTAACACTCGTAGTAGTTGGAGGTTGTTGACAAACTATCCCTACACTTTTGAGAAGCATGTTTCTTTTCATCGATGTAAGAAAGTCTGAAAAACGTATGACCATCATACTGACAATACTGACCATTTCGAACACATTCCGGTAACTTCACTTGCAGCAACTAGAGTTATTAACAGCATCAACGCATCTACTTGAAATCAACCATTTTAAATGATGTAGGTTGTGACAACGCATCTGCTGGTCTGACAGGTGTTATATATTAGTTATATTGAATGCCTCTTCATAACATTAAGTGGTGAGCTCCTTGATTGTAACATAAATAGTATCGTTATATTTAGTATGGTGCGCTTTGTTGACAAACATATTAATCAGAAGACACAAAAACAGGGATAGATGAATAAGTGTCATTTTAACAAATAATCCTAAAAATAGAACATCGTTAAAAAAAACCTCACACGCACTGTTTTATTGTGGTTTTAATTTTGAAAGATTTGTATGCATTATTAGTATTGAATTTTTAACATTTCTGAGGACATATATGAACGCTTAACCAGTTAACATTGAAAGAATGTACCTAATATTGAAAAATGTATACCATTACTTTGATATTATAGTTCAATACCAGTTCGCTCGTCATTTAGGCACATAACATTGCATTTTATTTTAAATTTTGAAACATTTTGAAAGCAAAGTTTCGAAGTAAAGATAAATTGTTTAACAATTACGTTGGGCTGGTAGGAATTTGACATTTTTTCATGTAAAAGAGAACACCCACCTCTTCCACAGTATGCAGACCTTCCTAATGCCGGTGATCAACTGATGATCCGCATATTAGGTGAAAATATACAGGAACTTGTGTTGTTTTGTGAAAATGACTGCTTACATTAATATTGGCTCCCTATTCCAAGCAGGAAAAGATATTATAATAAACCATAGCAAATATGACACTCCACACATTTTTTATTACAACAATGATTACGGCTCATCAAAAAGAATTGCCTCATCTTGTACACTGACATACTAACGAAACACGACGTATCGATTGATGCTCTATGCTCAGTCACATATTGTTTCTCGCCATTTTCTAATCAATCATTTTCAATGTCACGGCCAGTTTGTGTACAAATAGCAACCGTTCCCAAGGATGCCGTTTCCTATTATGAGACTAGTGCTCTATCTCACGAGCACACTCAAATATGTTTAACGTGTAACGCTATCCATAGCAAAAATATATATTCTTTTATAAATTTACTCAAGCTATTTTCAAGGTCACTTCCTAGTTGCCATGTAGTAGTAGTATTGGAAATCCCTCCTTTTCTTTCAGTAACACCCCTTCCTTGCAGAATCTTCTGTTGAAGGGTCCATGCAGGCCGAATAAGGTCCAATCGACGAGCATTGTACCATGTATGAAAAGTTTTAAAATCCAACAACTAGGTACACCATAAAATATTGGTTAAAAAGAGTCACTTATGCTATCTGTTCAGTTCACATAACATATAATGCCTTGATAAACGGCGGCCATATTGGATTTTAGGTACATACCTTGCGCGCAATTTTTCTCCACTTTCCTATATCACTTTTCAGATGGGATTGTGCATATAATTATTTTTAAAAGTACACAATATATAAAGTATAAAGCCAAAATATACTTTTTAATCACTTTTTTTGCAAAAATGTTGATACAATTTGAAAATATCATCAATATATGAATTTAAGAACACAGATTCCTAAATGTCTCTCTATATTTTTGATCATGACCCAATAAGGAACCGTACCATGCAAAAGTTGAAAACAATTGGATGTTGTGTAGCTGCTGAGAAAAGTTGACGCGAAATAGCTTCTTAGAGAAAACTGTGTTTTAAGTTTTCAAATACTAAATATTCAATTTACTCACAAATTCTTCAATTTTGACACTCAAAAACGTAACTGATACGTAATGATAAATAAATTCGATCGGTCAAAATACTACTTTTACGTACAATCAATTTATTTGCCAATATTGATTAAAATAATAAAAACAATAAAATGCATAAGAAACCGATTGCATGTGTATAAGTATAGAGATGTTAATGTCATCTTGGAGGGAGATGTTGCTGGGGCGTGTGATGGAGGGGAACACGGAGCGTCGGGGCATTGCTTATCAGCTAATTACTGATAAACTTGCTGCAAAGTTTGAACACCTCAATTCCGACAAGCAGCTTACATGACATAAGGTACTTATGCACCCTGCTCTTGATGGGTACAACACCATCTTTAGTGATGTTCCCAGCTTATCTGGCAAACTGTTCCAGATTGTGAGCTGAAGTGTGGATAAAGTGATACTGCTAGAGCGTGTCAAGCTGTTGACAAGCTAGAACGGATATTTCTCCTTACAATATAGGGCTGTGGAAGCTAGCCGAGCATTATGTTGGGTATACTACAGGGTGTCCCAATAAACATTGTGCATGGAAACGGCGCTGATTTTCTCAGAAGTTAGGCACACCTGCGATCTCAAAATCATACATTCTTAAGATCATAGTTTTGTTCATCATCGTTGAAAATTTCAAGAAAATCCATCGATGCAAACCAGAGATATCATAGATTTTGTCTGATTGTATCATTTTCATTCTGCACAATGGGATTCGTAAGGTTAAACATGTTCACAAAGAACATCGAAAGAGTCTTTGCAACATTAACGGTTGAATAGTTTAGAGTGAAAAATCACTGCATACGTTTCGCCAATATTCTTTAAAAGGTAATCATATGAAGCCACTTTGGATATGTTCCTTTTTTTTCTTTTTCTTTTTTCTTTTTCATTTTCCCTATATTATTATGATTTTATCTATTCGAAAAGGTACACAAAGACTGTAAAATAGGTTTATTGGCAAAATTATTCAATGCTTCCTATATATAGTTTACATGCTAAGGGGAAACTGGTTTCTTTTTCTTCTTTTGGAAACTGAAATCTTAATCTAACAAAGTAAATTATATTCTTTTTATATAATTGCACCAAAAACAAAACAAACAAAAAAGAACAGATAGAAGTCTTAGTTCCTATTTCAGATCAAAAGCAGTGAGTCGAGTCTATCACAGGGTTAGTATTAATGGCAATTGTTCA
>JXSR01S016371.1:20009-30083 GCA_000969725.1 Ophiothrix spiculata | reverse complement strand
TTCTGGATAAAAAGTAACCTTTGTGGTTTTTTAATATAAATTATGTCAAAAATTCCAGAATTTCATTCGTGACTGGTAAAAATTGAAGAAAAACCAACACGCTTCTCAAAAGAAAAAAAAAAGAAATTTATCAAAACGACTAAGGCAGGACTCGAACCCACGATCTTCAGTTTTAAAAGCCCGCACTGTAACCGGTAGACTATGCGAGCTGACACTGTATGTGGGGGAATTTAAGACTATATTCATTCTGTTTATTGTGATTGGTTACGCATGCGCAATATGAAAATTCCAGTTATCAACGGGTGATTTTCAATGTTAGACTTTTTTCTTCAAGTCCTGCGAAAATCTTGCGTTAAAATGTGCTAAAACAAGATTAATGTAAGACTTCCTTTTGTTTACCTTTCTGACACATGATAAAAAATACGATATTTCCCAATTTCTATCATTGCGCATGCGTAACCAAGTATTTTTGATATAAAGTATATATCTTTAAATACCCGTCGAATACACAATCAGTCAGCTAGTCCAGTGGCTAGCGCGATTGACTCTTAATCTCAGGGCCGTGGGTTCGAACTCCGTTGGATTCGTTTTGAAAATTTCATTATTATTTTTTTGCGTAGCGTATTGGTTTTTCTTCAAATATTCACTGTAACGAATGAAATTCTAGAATTTTTCGCATAATTTATATAAAAGAACCCAAAAGGTTACTTTTCAATCTGGAAAATAAATGTTTCATTGCAGCGAGGTCAGTCAAAACAAACTCTGACATGAGATTCGTGCAGGTTACTGACGTCAGAGCATGCCCGTCGAGACCAAAGGTAGTACTTATCGAACTTTTGATGCCCAGCTGTCGAAATACAAATTGCAGGCAAGTACGAAGAGCCGATATTAGATACCTTTCGTTCATCACATCAACGTATACTTTCCGCTCCTTATATCTTCACTTTACAGGCCTTACAGGCAAAATATATTTTTCAAATTTCATCAATCTGAGTTTTTATATTTTTACTAGAAGAATCGAGCCAACTGACGGCGTTTTATCAGGTCATGTTTAGAAAAACAAAATCTCGCGAGCATTTTTTTCTCGTTTGGCGAGACTTGGAATACAGAATTCGCATAATGAGCTCGTTAACAGGGTCGTTACGATTACACTGAGTGGATTTGATATAACAGAACATAGTGAAGTCATCTGTGTACGGACAAAGTTGATATCCGCACTCGTCACCAAAAACATACACAACGACCAAGAATAGCGAGAGGACCAATGATTACTCCCTGAGGAACTGAATATTGATTGTAGAAGTACCAGACAACTGTCCAGATAAGACACCTGTAATGGACCGATTAACAAGTAGCTCTTATTGCCATTTCTTTTGCAGTGAATTAAGAACACCGACCACTAGTATTTCATACCTTGTCGAAAATACATTGTTGCCCATACAGTTGGATTAATATTTTACCACTTTTTTATGTAAAGGTAGATACTTCATTTACCAATTATTTGGTAGGAGAACGTTGATATTTCACACCACTGTCCTACACACACGTTGAAACATAGCTTATATTCAAGCAGGCATGACTTTAACTTGGCTTGACAGTTTTGTTTGGATACATAAATCAAGTGTTTCTAGACACTTTTTTAGATGTTTTTTCTAGATTACGCGCTATATGATAGACCATTTTTATTTGAAAGTATGTTATCAGGACGATGATTTTGTCGATGCACATCCATCTATTTGTAGACAAAAATTCTGATATATGGTTGCAGAGTTATTGAATTTTAAAAATTTGAACAATATTTTTGGAAGGGAGGAATAAACAATTTTAGTTGTCTGCAAGTTATGTGGACATCCATACACACCTAAGAATTTTTTCAATATAAAGTGCTTAATCACATGTAATTAAACAACAAGCGGCAACAATAATGATCATTTGTGTGAAATTTCTGCGCCTAAAATTCCGCCCAATTTGAGTGTTGGTCAGCCCTTTAACATGCGGAACTAATCATCTTTAAATACCTCGCGCATGTGTGGGTGCAAAATAACTCCTGTTGTGTGGGTAATATTCATTCAGACAATTGAAATATTGGCCAAATTACTCTGTGTATTGACAAGTGGTGTAAGTGCCATTAGTGCCGTGACCTTGCTTGTCGAAAATAAAGAAAGTAAAAGAATTATCCCTTGACCTGCGTTCTCCGAAATTAGTTAAAATAGCGATACAAAAACCTTCATAACTTTGCAACGGAAGGTTGGATTTGAAAAATTCAAACGGTTTTGGATTCCTTAGATCACCTAGTTTCATTTAAAATTACTATAAATGAATTTGATGCATAATTTAAAAATCACCTGAAGTGTCTAGTAAAGGTCTACTGTATGTATGACGAAAATATCTGGAATCTTTCGTTGCTTTTGGTCAGATTTGATAGGTAGTCTATTTGAGCATGTTGCGTTCGAGCTCCGAATCTGATCCATTTTCTCATGTACCAATAGAGGGCAACAACACAAATAAGTCAAAATATGTGATTTAGAGGTCAAATTTGATTTGACAACGCCTGGGTCAAGGTCACTTCACTACTCAAGTTAAGTGGTCATTATGGGATATTATAGGATGTTTATCTGAAATAGGGTAATTAACTGCGCCAAGACTATGGAAGCAAAACATAAAATGATCCTTCAACGCCCTTAGGTTTACAAAAATACAGAGTGTATCAAAATGATTAGTACTCAGAATAAATAAATCTCTAAAAATACTTCCCATTCCATATTGAAATTCAGAATTATTTTAATTGACAGTACATTTCTTTGTGTTTAATTTTCAAAAACAATAGGAACATTTTGTTATTTTGTTTCCAAGAACGGGAAGACTATGTAAAGGCACCAATTTTGAAAACTCGACACGGGTTTGATTTGTTACCTTTCCATTTCAATGAAGACAGAAATCAATAACTCCGTCTGTACTTGATTTTATTGTATAATTTCTGTCTTGAAATACAGTTTTACCTAAAATATTGCCCAAAGCTAAAATGGTGGTCCTGTTCAACTTCTCATGATATTCATAAGAACTTAATGATTATAATTAATACTTGCCATGGGTTAAATGTGAAATGTTGCCTGTCTTTTCAATGGAAAATGTTACCTGTCTTTATTCTAATAAAAATGTATCTTTAAGATGTCTCTTTAAACAATTTTTTCACAAACTATCATGGCAGAAGATGATTTACAGAAATGTCTAATCTATCAAAATATTTATTGGCATTATTAGTTTTAATGTGACATCTATTGCATTTTTCAGATTGTCTATAATGCGAAATTTTCCGATAACTTCCTGACGTTCAAATATATCAAGCACTTGGACGGAACTTGATTCATTTAAGAAGATTGCTAACAAGAAGACATCATACAACATGTGCATTTTTCATGATGATTCGTGGCTTTGATCCAGTATAACAAACAATTTTACATCGAATGTCTTTGGCTGTTCCATATGACTAATCACATGCTAAAACTTAAAATTCGAATATCGCGCTTTGGCATAAGCTACTTAGGACCTGTAGCGAGTTTGTTAAAGGCATAATCTCTTTAAAGTGGTGTAAAATCCGATTGCATCAATCAATTTAAATCCTTTTTTTTAAAATGGAAGCTATTGAATTGGTCGTTTTGGAGAAATTAATAAAGTACTGTTAACACTTCTAGATTTCGTGTAAAATCACAAAGTTGAGTATTAATCATTTTGATACACGCTGTAGCGTAGTGGTGAACGTGGAATGGTTCCCTTGTGGTATGTGACATCTTAAAAGGTTTTGGCCCAGTCAAACGTAATCACGACATTTTACACTCAACTAGATTACATGTACCTATCAAATCTGACCAAAATCATTATAAGTTTCCAGATATTTCGTCATAAATCGACCTTTACATAAGAAAGTGGTAAAAAAAAAATTCCAACAAAATGGGAAACGGTGTACCTTTATTAAATTCCCATGCAATACGAAGCATTTTGTTTCGTTCATCAAAGGAATAAGATCATGGTTTGGTAAGGAGTGCTGTGATGTGGTCTGAATCAAAACTGCTGGTATGAAAAGATACAATTCCTACAAGGTATTACTGGATCTAATTGTTTATAGCTGCTTCCATGTCCTTACTGGCGACATAGAGCAGTGAAATGGGACAATACCACTGGCGTAGCAATAGGGTAGCCTGGGTGGACAAAGTCAAGGGGCCCCGAGTGGTAAGGGTTCCCGCGAAGAAAAAGAAAGAGAAAAAAGGAAAAACAAAGAAGAAGAAGAAGCACAAAAAGAAAAATGAAGATTAGAATGATAAATTTAAAAACGCGCATTTCAATGGGGCTTACATGCTCTGTGCCCCTGAGCCTTACAATCATATGCATTTAAATACGTTGACCAAAAACACTATCTAAAAATGAAATGAGTGTAGAACGTTTTACAATGAATAGGACAGACAAATGGACAAGATCTATCATACATGTATGGCCCTCCTATGTTTACACTATATTTTGTGCAGCTAGGGGCCCCGAGAAAAAAGAGCTTTTTTCGTATTCTTATCTGCTTTTAAAGTTGTAGGGACCCAGAACGGAAAGAAAAATATAAAATAAAATAAAACTTAAAAAAGGAAGAAAGTATTAAAGCTGAATCAAGGTCAAATTGACAGATTTGAAAATGTATATTTAAACGTAGCCAGCATAATAAGTCTCGTAAAACTATAAGGACATATTATGTCCTTATAGTTTTACGAGACTTGTCACATGATTTCTTCAAATTTTAAAGACTGTGCAGAGGCAAAAAAAGAAATTAGATTTTTGTCAACCTGTTTTTAAGTTATATTAATTTTTGGGCTCAAATAAAATTAGAAAAGTTGCAATTTCAGAAATATGGTCACAATCTTCGGAAAAATGCTCTGTACAAATATTTCTTCCTATTATATGAAGTTGGCAAAATAAACAGATTTTTCTTTCTTTGAGTTACAAACTGATCAGATATTGTCCTAAAGACTAACTCTGTAAAGCAGAGGCTACGTTCTTTATTCACAAATGTCGCACCAAATAACCTCCTTTCTCCATAAATTTGCAGTACACGCTTAATGACAACTTACATATAATTTTAACGTAAAATGCTAAATATTTAGCGCGCTTCGCGCGCATTTTAAAATACCATTAATTTGTAGTTGGCATGTAAAATGAAAAATATCTATATTATTACGTCAAATAGGAGCTTGACATTGAATAGTCCATAAACTAAGGGAAAAATCATGTAATTTTTTCTAATAAAGATCACTGAGTGTCCCCTATTTTCGTTCTCCGAGGCACGCGGGCTTATCCGTCAGGGAAAATGACAGCAAAACGTGGAATGGTCCCTGACGGTATATGACATCTTCAAAACCTTTTAAGATGTCATAAGCTGCCGGGAACCATTCCATGTTCACTACAACCCTATTTTTGTAAATTGAGGGGCGTTGACGGATCATTTTGTGCTTTGCTTCCAAGCATTCTCTTGGCTCAGTCAAGCGTGACAAAGACATTCAATCACCTGCTTATCACTCTATGACCACTCAACCAAATTTGACCTAAAAATCACGTTTTTAATCCATTTTTGTTGTTGCCCCCTTACTAGTACATGAGAAAATTGATCACAATCGGAGTTCCATTTCACACCCAACAAAATTACTTATCAAATCTGACCAAAAGCAACATAAGTTTCCAGATATTTCATCATAAATTAACCTTTACATAAAAAAGTGGTAACAATTTTTTTATTCCAACTATATGAGCAACCGTGTAATTATGACCTTTTACTGTAAAGGCACTGAATATTTATTATTTAATTTAAACACAGTATTAAATATAACCGATTTTTTCAATATCAAATCAGATGATCACAAAATCAATGAGATGTGGTTGTCGGGGGCAATTTGGGGCAAGACTTGTGATTGGAAAGCAAATACCCCACCCATAATTTGAAGGTATTTTGCAATAATATTTGGCCGACGATTTAGAAACATTAGTCTGGAAGATTATTAAGGTGAGATTGTGGCAAATTAAGCGTTTATCCTGTGGACGGACACGATTAACTCGTGAATGTTTAAATCTGGTGGGTTCGGGACAATATTAAAACAAATTCAAGACTTTGATCAAAAATGGTTTATAGTAAAAACGAAAAAAAAATGAAGGAATGTGACTATCTAAAAGCGTTTTCAAGTGTATTTCAAGTGTATTCAAGTGTATAAAGACATGCTTGCTTTCCAATACGAATACATGTGGAATTAAATTCAACAAGTGGGCATAACAGAAAAAGTAAGTATATCTAAGCAAAATTATTTGGAGGGGAACAAACGCAATAAGTTTAAAAAAAAAATCAAAAAGTCATGGATGACAGGGGTCGCTTCATTTTTAATACTTCATAACATTACTTTAAGCTCGGCAATTACCATGAGGGATTAGATTGCACCTCTTCACCTCTAAACCATCCCAATAAGGAGCAATAATTCCCATTATAGCTAATACCTCGGAACAGATAGATTACCTTCTAAACCATACTCATACTGTGTACGCACGGTAATTTCATGGTTAATCAAAAGTAGTACATTTAGCTCTATTGATTTTGTTATGGTACCAATTCAAATAAAATCATAAAACAATGCATGCTTTTGACTTAGCTCTATCCGTGTCTGAATTAGGTACAACATCGATTGGTTCTGTAACACGTTGATCTTCAAACAGACGGTTCAGAGCGACCATAAATTTTAGACATTGTGGACCAGTCATTTTATAATCAGATTTCAGTTCTGCTTTAAATGATTCAGTATTTTCTTGATATTGTTTGTAAAGCATTTCAATATGTTTGCCGTCACAGAAATCGAGACAAGAACACAGGTCACCAACACGATTGTCCCTTAACCATTCATTCACGTCCTCTGTTGTCCAATCACGAATTACATCAGGTCGCGGTTCCCCTGAGGAAGGCTGACGTGACGCTTCGCCAGATGGTTCTTGCGGTTTGGAGTCATCTTTATCACCGGACAGAGGGACAGATTCTACAGTTTCTTGTTTGGATGAAGTGACAGGACCTAGAACAAAGACAAAGTAGATATACGTACTATAGTTAATTATTTCCATTGAGAATGTATTTATCTTAAAATTGAGATAGGTTTTGCTCGAAACTAATCGTATAAAGGGGAGACACCTTTTCTGCAAATACAAAGTCGCTTAACATTTATTCAATAAAATTGGTTGTCTTTTTATAATGATTAATAAATAAAACTAAACACTATTGATTGTTAAGTTTGGTACCTGTATTTTTACTCACCATCAATCTCATCACCAGGCGGCAAATTAAGGCAATTCTTAATGGCATATAGTAATTCTCCCATATTAGTTCGCACGTGATCGTCAGAGTAAAAAGCATAATAAAGCTCCATTCCCTGTATCAAACCCAGCCAGCCATCCGGCACGTAGGCTTCTTCTAGAAGCAAAGGAATTATATTCTTCTCTAACTTGTAGGCATAGGCGGCTTCTGAAATAGAAAAGTTACAATTAAGTTAATACTCTTAGTACTTTCAGAATTCTCATTATTGCATTTAGAATAATCTTTGTATTGAATTTTGGCGCCCTTTTCTTAGTTGTGCTCCGTTGCCGAACTTGTCATTTTTACGACTTAAAAGAACAATTAAACAAATTAAAATGGGCACACCTGGCATCGTGGAGGTTTATTGGACATCGTTGCTCCAAATACTTGGGGGAGCGGGTTGACGCAGCGGTATTTCCCTCGCTTTGCACCTATGAGGTCCCGGTCGGGTGTAATATGAGACTGAGTGTTTCCTATAACCAGAAGTCCGGTGCGATAGTAATGGAAATCCACTGAACGCAAGGTCCTAAGACTCTAAGTCCTAGTTTTCCTAGTCCGGAAGAAAACCAAAGCTGGGGATAGTCCGGCGGACTTTAGTTCCAAGGTATTAAAGTCCGGTATCCAGGTTTGCAAATCGGCATCGTGTTTCATACATCTGCAATACCCGGCACAGTCTTAGTCGCTAATGAGCATATCGATAGATTCACTGCAGATATGGCAAGTTGTTGCCGATTAGTTTGCACACTTTCCAAAAATAAACAGCATTGGAGTTATGTTGAAACCGGCTTAGTATTAAATGAGATCCACAACCACTAGTGCCAAGTGAACATCAACTTTTGTGTCGAAAACACACACATCACTAGATTCTGTAAGCGTTATTTTAACACTACAATAATTTTCTACCTTACACCATTTGGTAGTCGGCGTGTCAATCTGACATCATGGTTGTTGATTTGATTTTATCGGTGGTCAACTTAAAACCAAATGGCCGTACTCACCTGACCTACAGCTCTTGCTGTCTTTATATCTTTCTGTCATGCAAAGTAGAATGACGTCAGACATCTGAACAGCTTCAGCCATACCAGAAAGAAGATTACCTCCTGAAAGAATGATCATCCAAATGATATGAGAGGCCAATATTGTCAGGTAAGGTATAATTGTTATGATTATAGGGGTATACGGTATTTTACAAAATTTGAAGAAAAAAATCCCAGATAATTTTAAAACAATCGTTATATCTGATAAATATATTCCATTTTCACAGGGGATGTTGGAAGATAAAATTAATTATGCAAGGTAATAATGTTGGTATAGCATGCAGCATTATTGTTCACATAATACCATACGTACTCATATTTGTGATGTCCATCCACACCTGGTAGCCAGCATCAAGTAATTTATCCCTGATTTGAATTGCACGTGGTTGCGAATCCCACTGATAGCTCACCATAATCTGGATTTTGTTTTGCGTTGGATTCGCCTGGTTTGGTTCGGATATCGCTTCTAGGTAAGATGGAGGTTGACTTGGAGGTGTAATCGAAGAAGTACAAGTCAGATGAGGAGTCTTGTTTCCTTGATCACCTTGGATTTGAAATAACGCCGACTCACAGGCTCCTTTAAGGTCTTTATCTTCAGTCCTCAATAGTTCTTTCAAAGCTATTTTTGATAAAAGAGACATGTAATAGAATATCATAATCATATGTCGAAATAATTCAAAAATAATTATTCAAATGGATATCATGTATAATTTGATATTTGATCATAATATAATTGCGTCTTTTTCTCAAAGCCTTTTAAAATTGAACTTCCGCAGATGCTCTGTTCGTATGCCATTTTGGTCTGAAAATATCACACTAATAAACGTTTGAATAACTATGGTGTATATAATTGTATGTAAACGAGAAAACTATCGCCTTACTTGGTATAGCACTTTGCATTTCTTCTGATGTTCGGATGGAATCAATGAACGCCAGATTCCACAAAGCCTCTACCGCCGCTCGACGTTCCTCCAAACTGAACTCTTCCTCCTTCAATATCTTAACAAGAACGGGGATGATGTTATCTTTTGAGATAGCCTCTTTATTACTATCATTTATTGCCAGATGATTGATGGCGTCCAGGGTCTCAAAAACGGAGAATATTGAATCACCAATACTGTTCTGGTGAGTATCCTCCGTGACAGCAGCTTTCAGAATTCCAGTTAAGACATGAATGCTCTGTTCTGACGAGGTTAAAAGTCCGCTTTCTGAATCATTCGCCACATAAGCTAAGTTCATTAGCGCGAATAACTTCCACAACTTCGTGGGAACGTCTAAGCAACTTTTCAGTATTGCAATAGCATCGCATTCTCTATATAGAGTTCGGTTATGATTGCTAAAGCGAATTGAATTGTGCAGTATCTGTAGAATACTTGTAGTAATATCGTTTAACCTTTTTCTTTGTGATACATTAACGTGATTTGATACCATGTGCTTCAGTCCCTGAAACAGCAAGGAGATTGCGTCACAATTCCCCAAAGCAATACCCATATCTGGACAATTATTTGATACATTTGTGAAACTTAATAACATCGCCTGAATATTTTTTATACTTTGAACGCTTGTATCTGTACCAGGTTCTGTCTCTTCCAATATATATCCATATAACGCGTTCCACATCGGAGGAAATACTTCAGCAAGCCCCGCCTTTGTAAAGTACTCTGCACATTCTGTGGAGCT
>JXSR01S016371.1:1311-12850 GCA_000969725.1 Ophiothrix spiculata | reverse complement strand
AATGTATAATTCTATATAAAATATATGTTATGCAACACTCAAGTTTGCTTGATAAACCTAATGCGGGATAAAGCTAATGCGGAATCATCCATCAACAGATTTATTTTGACACTTTGTTATCGATTTTAGAAATAATTACGTATCTGTTTGCAATATGGGCGACACATTTCAATAAGCTCTTATGCCATATCAGATACTTAATATAATTAAACTTTATATGTCATTATCAATACCTATTACGGGCTTTTTTATAGTGTGTATTATGTTTGATATACTCAAATATTTTTAGGAACGGGGGCTCGTGAAACAGAAAAGGTATGGCTGACGAAAATGGGGAAATTGAAGATTTTGCATTTTCAAATTTATCGTTATCTACTTTCCTGACATTATAATATGTTTAGCCTCACATATGTGACTAATGTGACTCTAATGTAATAACTAAACCAATCAAATCATTTGTAATAGGCTTAACAACGTTAAACAAGCAACACGAACATGAGCGACATCAAAACGGCAAAGTTGCACACTTCATCGGAGATGAGCCTAAAGATTGATAACAGCAGATTGTTAACACCCCGCTAGTCCGGCTAGTCCGAAAATGAAATAAGGTTCACCAGTCCGAAAACGTATTTTCCTATACCTGAGGCTTCGCCAGACCGAATTTAAAAAAAAGGTCTGTCGGTCCGAAAATAGGGTTCAAAAGACCGAATTTTAAAAATGGTTCGCTAGTCCGAATATAAACGGTCCGCTAGTGCTAAGATTCGCCTGGTCGAAAAAGAAATATAAGGTTCACCAGTTATGAAAAAGGTTCGCCAATCCAAAAATAAAATAAGGTTCACTAGTCCGAAAAAAGGTCCGCTAGTCAGAAAAATCGGGGTCGTTAATCAACATCAATTATTTTTCGGACTAGCGAACCCAATTTTATTTTCGGACTGGCGAACCATATGGTCCCTGTTCAAATTGGGTTTAGTTGTTGGTGACGCCTGCCTCTTGGAAAGCTCTGCGTAATTGGAATAGATGCCTTCAATAAAGGATACATTGGCAAAAACCTGTTGTTTAGGACGAGTGTTTGACGGAGGAACCGTAGATTAAGAGTCTTATTAAATGTATTTATTTAACATTATTTAGTATTTGGGAATCCCCAAAATTTTGTGATGACATGCATATATTTTTGGGTAAAAGCCGTGTGATATTTGAGCAGAAGTGCACTTGACCCGGGCACTTGACTTTATTGGAGTTGAATGGAGAGCTCTACCGTATTTTGATGGATATAGTTATACACAATAATGGAGGAAAGAATTTGCCTTTGGAGTTTAGCTTTATATTGGAGAATAAATTTGGAGTTAGCGATATATTGGAGGATCGACGACAGTCTGTTTTTATAACATTAATCAAAATAGATAATTTACATTCCAGCTTCTGTTTATTTTAGTAACTGTGCCTCTTGAACGCATTAGTCAATTTCAACAAATTAATATTAAAGGTAATTTAATTTCCTATTTAGCTGTTATAATTAAAACTGAAAAACAGAAACAGATTTCTTGTGGAAAAATAATCCATTGAATACACTTTATTTTATAGACTCATCCTGTATAGTATGAGGGAGGCCGTTAAAATATTTATCAGCATTAGTTTGTTACAATACGTAGATTAGAAAAGGCAAATAGCTACCGTTGTGGGCCAGTTTTTTTTTTTTTCAGGTAAAAATGCAAAAGTAAATAGTAGTTCATGAGGAATAGAAATATCAAGAACTAATAGCATAAGCAGTACAGTAGCTGTTCCTAAATCAGTGATTCACAGCACACGATGAAAACTACAGTGTGCATTGATAGAGCCTCAACAATATGACATACGATGCTTTAGCGATGTTCAAGATATGGATAAAAGTGGTACTGCTAGAGCATGTCATGCCATGACAGGCTAGAACGGATATTTTATCCTCACAATATTGGGCTGTGGAAGCTGAGCACTAATGTATGTTGGATATACTTTTGTGTGCATTTGGTACAGAACTGTAGCTGAAAAACTCTGAAATAGACTTATGGCAGCTTCTTACGTTTGTGATTATTGTCCATATCTACCAAAATGTCTCGAAGCGCCTTTTTCCAGATCGAGTCCACCAATCCAAGTGTTATCAGGCTAGCACTCATGCATGAAAGCGAAGCATTTTCCATTACACCTCGTACTTGTGTCTTGTAGACATTTACTCTCCCTCTTCCGTCCAGCTTGTTAGCAACTCAAGTTAAGGCCCTAATTTCTGACCAACTCTCTATGCAATATTGGGGGCATGTTTTGGACGAGTCAGTTTACATGTTTACTGTCTATACACTAATATTATCCAAATCAATAATTTCTTCTACCAAATCAAGCACGGTTGGAATTATTTCCTGGGTGAACTGATGGCCATGTACTTGAATAGTTTATATGTTAGATTCCACTTGTTTTTCCATATTCTCATCTTTTCCGAATCTTTCAGAACAGAGTTTAGTCTTCGTACAGATAGATATTGATTTTTTGCACTCAAATCTAAAAAGAACAAGAATAGGAGATGACCTAGGATTGCTCCCTGAGGAACTGATAGAAGTACCAGATGACTGACAAGGACAACTGTAATGGGTCGATTGTCAAGTAGCTCCCTATCCATATTAATAACCTTCTATGCTATTTGTTTGCAGTGAGAACACAGACGACCTATTAATTTCCAAGACAAACCGAAGCAATTGTTTCCTTTGACAAAACAATTGTATCATTGTTGAGTGAGGGCAGTGGTGTGATGTAGTCTAAGCCTAACCCAAATTGCCTGTCTGAAATGAGGCCATTTCCCAGACGTGTTACTGGAGCTAATTGTTTGTAGCTGATGACATATGTGACCGTCCACCGAAAACAGCAGTAAATGCCAGCTCTTGTCATTTTCACTTTTTTAATTATTTGCAAAGACCATGCTTTAAGGTTTAAAATGACACCTTAATGAACTTCACATGATTTCCAGAAGTCAAGTTATGGTCCGTCAAAGGTTGTCAGGGAGTAAAACGTATAACTGAGATATACACGTTGAAAGATTATTAAGCCCTATATTTTATGTTGATCGTCTAAAGAATATGCCAATTTATTTCACATTACCTATTATTTTCTTGAAATAAAACTTTGCTGGTATTTTGTAATAAGCACTAGAATAGTGAATCTGTCAAAAAAATCAATTTCGGCAAATTACGACCTTGACATGTATTTTCACCTGTAGCGCAAAATGAAGTTTCTGGCATTTACTGCTCATACGGGCTGGAAGGTCACATATAGTAGAGCAGTTAAATGGAAAGATGCATTGATGCATTAGATTTTCAGACCAGCAGTTGTTTTCAAATTGTTAAATGCTGGTAAAATCTGTACCCTTTGTTGTTATTATTTTACATCTTTTGTTTCTTTTGTTTTATTTTATTTGAATAAAACACATACCTCATTTCATGACAAAGTTCTACACTTTATCCATTATGGTCTATGGAAGGCGGACTTTGATTCCAGTGGGACCTTGAAAACTTTTACACCGGTGTAATGAGACTGAGTGTCCCCCATTCCTAGGAGTCCGGGTCTAATGCTAATTGAACTACACGGAATAAGTCGCAATAAATGATTTATTGATCGCACAAGTACAAGTACGTTCTACACAATTTAATGGTAGCTAGGACATTTCAGTCACACGGACGCTGTATTTCATTACACCGGGATATATTACAATGATATGCTACCATATCATTTAATGGAAAAGGTAGAGAAGGTAAAATTATTACATCTCATCGGTATTTTCAATTTAATCATGTAAAAGGGTCATTATTTTGACAACAAATAACAAGAAACATTATAATAAAATATAAACAATTCTGGTGTTGAAGTGTCAACTACGGGTGGTCAAAAAAGGGGAAAATGACAATTTTGTTAGCAAAAAACAAGGGGAAATTGAGTTTGAAGTTCGTGTCAGTTATTGAAAGTGTGGGGCAATTGGGGTCGGCAAGACCTGTAATTGGAAAGTAAATGCCTCCCTCTCCCCTGGCGCCGCCACTACATCAATTTTGTGTAGGTATTTTACAATAATATTTGGTTGACGATTCAGACATTTTTAGAAGGCAATTTAGATGAGATGGTGATAAAGTGTTCTATTGCGTGCCCAAAGGCCCCCCCCCCCCCCTCCTCCAATTTGGTGAGTCAGTCGGGGGAAATGGTCCATTCGGGAAATTAAAAATAAAACAAGATAGAAAAGAAAGGGGGGGGGGAGAAAAAATATCAAAAGAAAAAGAACAAATAGTTTTAAATGTTTTAAAAACCGTTTATAAAAGCTTGCCGTGCGTTTGTGAGACTTTTTTTAAGAGTATTTTTTTTTCTTTTTAGTCTTATGTCATTCGGGGAAAACGGATGGTTGTGCCCCACCACTCAAAACATAGCTCATAAATATTTAAATCTGACAGGATCTGGGCAATAAGATCGGTAAGTAGGAATTACCGTGAGGAAAATAGTTGGCAATAGGTTCATTTTAAAGCAAGTACCTCGGGAAGATATAGAATACCCTTCTTCAACTTGTAACCATGTTGTGTACTCACAGTACGTTCACGGGTGACCAAAGGTAGTGTATAAAATTATGTTCTATGATTTTGTGATGGTAAATTAAAATTTATCTACAGGGTCTTCAAGTAACAATGCATAATTTTGACCTAGTTCTATCTGTCTTGGAATTAGGTACAACATCGGTTGGTTCTGTAACACATTGATCTTCAAACAGACGGTTCAAAGCAACCATAAATTGGAGACATTGCGGACCAGTCATTTTATAATCAGATTTCAGTTCTGCTTTAAACGATTCATCGTTTGCTTGATACTGTTTGTAAAGCATTTCAAGATGTTTGCCGTCACAGAAGCTAAGGCACGAACACAGATCACCAACATCGCTTTCTCTTAGCCAATCTTTCACGTCCTTTTTTGTCCAATTGCGAATTGCATCAGGTCGCGGTTTTCCTGAGGAAGGCTGGTGAGATGATTCTCCAGATGGTTCTTGCGGCTTGCAGTCACCTTTATCACCGGATAGAGCGACATATTCTACTATTTCTTGTTTGGGTGAAGTGACAGGACTTGTACCTAAAACAAAGACAAGGTTAGTTATACTTTAGTTACTTGTTTCTATTGAGAATGTATTCATTTGAAATTGAGAATGTATTCATTTAAAAAAAATGAGGTTTGCTCGAAACTAAACGTGCAATGGTTTGATGCATCGATCGATGCCCATCGACGCACAGTCTTAACACGCGCTATACACAATGAAGAATAGGTGATTTGCACGACGTGATACATACCCTACACCGTTTTAACCGCCATCTTAATGGGGTCGGAGTAGTTAGTGATGTAAACAGGACCTCAAAATCAGCTTTATTAAACTTGCATTTGACTTCAGATCATGACTTGAAATTAAACTAAACTAAACTTGTCATCATTAGTTGTGATCCGGTAAACTGCTAAAAGATTTTAAAGTGGCGACGGGACTTTGGAAGCCCATAAAATGGTGTCGTGGGTACTGAGTACAATGACGTCACGTGCATACCCTCTATAACGCATGCAAAAGACTGCGCGTCGATGGACGTCGTGCGATGCATATCGACAGAGTCGACAGACTCTGTATAAACCATAAAGGGCGACCCCTGCAAATACAAAGTCTCTTGACAATAATTTAGCAGAATGAGTTCTCTTCTTATATTGATTGATAATTTATTTTAAATCCTTAATTGTTAAAATTCTTGATGATCCATTATTACTCAGCATAACGCCAAGACGACATGGCACGGTACCGTGTACTAAATGTAGAGTTTGATACCTGTAGTATTATTACTAACCATCAATCTCATCACCAGGCGGCAAATTAAGGCAATTCTTAATGGCATGTAGCAATTCTCCCATATTAGTTCGCACGTGTTCGTCACAGTAAAAAGCGTAATAAAGCTCCATTCCTTGAATCAAACCCAGCCATCCATCCGGCACATAGCCTTCTTCAAGAAGCAAAGGAATTATATTCTTCTCTAACTTGTAGGCATATGCAGCTTCTGAAACAGAGAATAAACAATTAAAATTATAAATATTAGGCTCGAAGTTCTTTAGGAATTCTCTTTTGACTTTTGTTTGGCCCAGGTTTTTCTACTTGGTGGGCAAACTTGTAATTTTGTTCCTGACGACTACAACAAACAAAAAAAACGAAATATGGCTCATCGCGTATGATTATGCGGTTACGTTGCTGCGGTGCACATATATATGCGGATATGCGTGCGATGTACATCAGAAACGTCTTTTTTTCCTTGGACGAAGGAAAAGATTTGATGTGGAATGATAGTTCAACTGAATTACACACGACGAAACAGGATTTGAGAGGCACGTAAATAAATCGGCAACGCGGTTCAGATATCTGCAATTTTCGGCAAGGTTTTATTCGCTATTACTCTTGAACATATACAAATTCACTCATACCTATGCTTTTTAAGGTTTATTACGTACTATATCTAGGGTTTAAATGCATCAGATCCCATGTTCAAATTAACAAGACACCTCAATTTTCTTTTCGTTGATCATTCCATATAACGGTAAGGTTGTTGCCGATTAGTTTACACCTTTGTTTTTCTCCTCAACAGATATGGAAAAAAGACGTGACACTACACTCTAAAAAAATTTAAATTTAAAAAGAGTAAAATTTAACTCAAAATGGTATTTAAAAGGTGATCACCTCGTTTTTGAGTAACTCTTACTCAACCACAATTGGGTAAAAAAATACCAAACACATTGATTTAAAATTGACTCTGTCTTGGTGTAAAATCTAAACCTATCCATGGAGTTCAAAAGGTGATCACTTCATTTTTAGAGTTAAATTTAAATCCAATAATAGAGTTAAAAATGTTTTTGTAGTTAAATTTAAACATTGTAATGAGTTCAAAAGGTGATCACCTCGTTTTTGGAGTTAAATTTAAACCTCTTAATGGAGTTAAATTTAAACCTCTTAATGGGGTTAAAAAGGTGATCACCTCGTTTTTGGAGTTAAATTTAAACCTCTTAATGGAGTTAAATTTAAACCTCTTAATGGAGTTAAAAAGGTGATCACCTCGTTTTTGGAGTTAAATTTAAATCTTATAATGGAGTTGAAAAGGGGATCCGACCTCATTTGTTGAGTTGAATTTACACCCAATGATGGAGTTAGTGGACGGTGGGGATTTTCGGAGTTCGAAGGAAAATTTGCGGAACTTGTTTTCATTTCAGTGACAATGTATGTTTGTTGAACCTGACCTTGTCATGTTTAAATTGATTTTGTTGTACAGCTGTACGGCCCTAGCCTAGGTGAGGGGGTCAACTTCCAGCACTCACCAGTCAGAAGGACTTGCGCTCCCTCCCGCCCCTCGAATGACCTATAATCTACAGGGAATGTGCCAATTTCCCCCTAAAAAATCGATTGTACACAGGTTGTTTACCAACCTGGTCTCCCATCTTCGAAAGCTTTCAAGTTAAGCTTAACTGTATTGCTGTACTGTAACACCCACATGGTCAGGTACGGTACAGCTGTACAACAAAATCAATTCAAACATGACAATAACAGATTCAACAAACATGTACACTGTCACTGAAAACAAGTTGAACAACTTACCCGCATATTTTCCTTCGAAAATCCCCACTAACTTTCCCTGTTCGAAAGCGTCCGCCATGATTCACCGTGTTCATGCACGAGGCGTTGGATTTGCACGTTCAAACAAGTTTAACTCAACTGTTGATTTATTTATATAAATTACCCTCAAATGAGTAAAAACAAATCAACTTTTGAGTTAAATAGCAAAATTGGCATCAGGTGGGCGTTGTTCAGTTTTTACTCAAATGGAGAGGTAACAGAAAATGAAGCTTTAACTCTGCTGATGAGTAAATATTAACTCAACTTTTAACTCAACCCATTTTACTCCGCACCAGTTTACGTCTTATTTTTTGCTGTGTATACGGAGTTAGAATTGCCCGGTGTTTTCTTGCACAGTAAATACTTTACTCACCTGATCTACAGCTCTTGCTGTCTTTATATCTTTCTGTCATGCAAAGTAGAATGATGTCAGACATCTGAACAGCTTCGGCCATACCAGAAAGAAGATTGCCTCCTGAAAGAATGGTCATTGATAGGATAGTACGACAATTTTATTCAGATCGGAACCATTTGTATAGGGTGTTTAAAAAAAAAAGTTAATTTGAAAATAATAAATTGTAATGCAGTGTCAATATATAATGAAAATGTTGTGTAAACAAAGCTTATGTTACTTGCAAAACACGAGTAAAAAGGTGCAATTTACCCAAGTGCAAGTCGGTGGCAATCCTTATGCCAAAAATGTTTTAATCTGCAGGCTGAAACTTTTTCTCTCAATATCTTGAATATAGACTAATGTGCAAAGTCTTAATGCTGATCCTGCGCCAGTAAAAAGTTATAATTGGAATACAGTTGGTACTCCGAGGGCGACTTATCTTCAATAAACTGATCCCCTATGGGAAGATGGCACACAAATTGAAGATTGGGCAAACAGTGAAACTTTTAGTTACAAACTTAGTTCCACGAGAAACGCTTAAGAAGATAGACATATTGGTTTTCTTGTTTTTTCTATTGTTCGAGTACAGTAAAGGTTTTAAAATAAAGCGATTAGGCAAATTTACAATTTGCGGTATGCGATAAAAACAGGGTATAAGATATAGACTTAACCAACCTGGTAAACAAACATATACTACATTGTAGGCCTGAAAGGATCTGACTTGAAGAATACTTACTCATATTGGTGATGTCCATCCACACCTGATAGCCAGCATTAAGTATTTTATCCCTGATTTGAATTGCACGTGGTTGCGAATCCCACTGATAGCTCACCATAATCTGGATTTTGTTTTGCGTTGGATTCGCCTGGTTTGGTTCGGATATCGCTTCTAGGTAAGATGGAGGTTGACTTGGAGGTGTCTCCAAAGAAGTCAGATGAGGAGTCTTGTTTCCTTGATCACCTTGGATTTGAAACAATGCCGACTCACAGGCTCCTTTTAGATCTTTATCTTCAGTCTTCAATAATTCTTTCAAAGCTATTCAAATAAAAGAAAAGTTACAGAAAAAAAAAAATCGGAGTCATATGTCAATATATGGTGAATATGAATATATTTATCGTATTGTATTAACGTAAGTTATACACAATTTATGAGATACATTGGCCATTCATTTCATCAACATTCTATCATTGATTTGGTTGTTGCTATTACCTGCTTCACGTCCTTTTATAATTCTTCTACAGATCCTCTATTCAAGGAAGAGATATCTTGATCCATTGAAGTATATAGGCCTATCACAGGTAAACCAATAAGATATTTGAACGTATTGTATATATGTGAATATATTCAAATAAAAGAAAAGTTACAGAAAAATCGGAGTCATATGTCAATATATGGTGAATATGAATATATTTATCGTATTTTATTAACGTAAGTTATACACAATTTATGAGATACATTGGCCATTAATTTGATCAACATTCTATCATTGATTTGGTTGTTGCTAATGCCTTCTTCACGTCCTTTTATAATTATTCTACAGATCCTCTATTCAAGGAAGATATATCTTGATCCATTGAAGTATATAGGCCTATCACAGGTAAACCAATAAATAAGATATTTGAACGTATATATGTGAATGAAACAACGTCTTACTTGGTATCGCATTCTGCATTTCTTCTGATGTTCGGATAGAATCAATGAACGCCAGGTTCCACAAAGCCTCTACTGCCACCCGGCGCTCCTCCAAACTGAATTCCTCCTCAATCAAAATCTTGACAAGAACGGGGATGATGTTATCCTTTGAGATAGCCAATTTGTTACCATCATTGATTGCAAGATGATTAATGGCGTCCAGGGTCTCAAAAACGGAAAATACTGAATCACCAATACTGTCCTTGTGAGTATCCTCCGTGACAGCAGATTTCAGAATACCAGTTAAGACATGAATGCTCTGTTCTGACGAGGTTAAAAGTCCGCTTTCTGAATCATTCGCCACATAAGCTAAGTTCATTAACGCGAATAACTTCCACAATTGTATGGGAACGTCTAAGCAACTTTTCAGTATTGCAATAGCATCGCATTCTCTATACAGAGTTCGGTTGTGATTGCTAAAGCGAATTGAATTGTGCAGTATCGATAGAAAACTTGCAGTCATGTCGATAAAGGTTTCCTTTTGTGATACTCTAACGTGAATTGATACCATGTACTTCAGTGCCTGAAACAGCAGGGAGATGGCGCCACAATTCCCCAATGCAATACCCATAGCCGGACAATTATCTGATAAATTTGTAAAATTTGACAGCATACTATGAAAAATGTCTATACCTTGTCCTTCCTCTTTCAATGTCTCAAAATGTTCATATAATGCTTTCCACATTAAAGGAAACACATTGGCAAATCCCACCTCTGTCATGTGTTCTGATAATTCTTCAGCGTGTTCCCATGGATACAAATAGTCTGAAATTGTATACATATATTCGGAGACTTTATCGGTGGTGAAATCATCACATGTCTTTAACTCCTGCATGATCTGGTCGACTTTAGGTATGACCTCACTCAACGTCGGCATTGTAAGTTATTGTCCAAAGTATCGAACTGGAATAGATTTCAAACAAAAAAGTAAGCGGAGGCTTGAACGAAAACATTAATAGGAATATAAGAGACAAAGATGAAGGGAAGATACTGAATCAGGTGCAGAAGGGGATGGTACAATTTGTGACCCCACTTTTGTGACCCCACTTTATTCTTGCCA
Source organism: Ophiothrix spiculata (assembly GCA_000969725.1). Classification (NCBI taxonomy): domain Eukaryota; kingdom Metazoa; phylum Echinodermata; class Ophiuroidea; order Amphilepidida; family Ophiotrichidae; genus Ophiothrix; species Ophiothrix spiculata. The sequence goes on along the minus strand of JXSR01S016371.1, from coordinate 2,031 downwards.
ATTGTCCACCAATATCACAATACTTATATTTTTACGCATTTTTAAAATCATCCGAGGTCATTAAGGGGGTCTTAAGGGGGTGGAAAGGGGTCAAAGGTCACATTCTCAAAATGACCCGATTGACCTGAAATTTGATATGAATGTGCTTTAGGACATCCTAAGAAACATAAACACAATTTACAAATCATCTGAGGTCATTAAAGGGGTCTTACGGGGGTCAAAAGGGGTCAAACGTCAATCTTTCACCCATTTCGACCCCCTTATGACACCCTTAATAATCTCGGATGGGTTTAAAATGTGTTTATGTTGCTCAGGATGTCCTAAAGTACATCCATATCAAATTTCAGGTCAATCGGAGCATTTTCAGAATTTGACGTTTGACCCCTTTTGACCCCCTTAAGACCCCCTTAATGACCTCGGATGATTTTAAAAATGCGTAAAAATATATGTTTTGTGATATTGGAGTACAATTGGCAAGAATAAAGTAGGGTCACAAAAGTGGGGTCACGGAAGTGGGGTCACAAAGTGTACCATCCCTGCAGAAGTGTGTCTTTTTCTCAAAATTTTTCCATTCAATAAATTGCATTCCTTTTTTTTTCAAAGAACGGTGCAATGCTGCCAATAAATAATAAGAAAGAGATGAACACTGCAAAATTAATTCACTACCACCATGACTACTTATTTATATTGCCATTTCAGACAATGCTACTTTACTTTAAT
>JXSR01S016369.1:73894-89412 GCA_000969725.1 Ophiothrix spiculata | reverse complement strand
CCTAATTCTCAAGTCCTTTCCTATAACCCCCAACCCTGAATCCAAGTGTAAGCCCTAACCACTTTGAACACACACATTAAAGGGGCAATTCATGAACCACTTTTCACCCTCAAGGTCACCTCTATCAAAATCGAGTTTTATAGCTTATAAGAATCCTCAACTGGTATATGTTACAATCCCAAAACAATTCTTTTATGTGTGCTTGCATTTTTGAGAAAAGTGAGAAAATTTGTAATTTTCTAATTATTGTCGGGACCCAACAGTAATTACAACACAGTAGCCTATAAGAATTTTCAAAATGCTGAAAAGCTTGTAACTTGGAAACGAACGGTCAAGTGAAATTTTCATTATATATTTATGTTGTACTCTTTTAAGCTAGAAAAGAGGTGAGGTTTTTGTCATATCAAAATCATGAATTGCACCTTTAAACACTTGCATACAGTCAAATTAAAACATATACCAAACCAAAAACCCTTGAATAAAGCAAAATTTGTTACCCATAACCAGTGTTTCCGCTAAGGTTTTTGAGCTTGCACCAATTCGAGCAAGTTTGACAAAGTTTAAGAGGTGCTTGCGCCAAAATCATGAGCTGTGGCTGAAAATCAGCTCAATGAAGCTAGAAAAATATCTTTCTCACACATTTTCAGAAATTCTCTGCGCCAATTTTCACCGCTCCTGCGCCAATGGCGCGCCATATGGCCTTAGCAGAAACACTTCCCACAACCTTTTCCCTTACCTCTACCTTTACTAAAAACTCATCCCCCAACATCCAAAGATATTGACTCATTGTTTCATTTCATTTTTTGAAATGAAAATAAAGTTTTTGTATCATCCTTTGTAAACTTCCATCATTTATTCTGTATCCACCTGTATATTATATATCCTGTGCCTGTTTCTGTTTATTTCAGTTTATTATTGTTCTATTTCTTTCTTTCTCTGTTTATCGAACTTCCATTTCTTGTTTAGTTTATTTCATTTTTATTTTTCAAAATTCAGGGGTCTTTTTTTTCTTTCTGTTTGATTTTATTATATTTTCAAGATATTCTGGAATGTGCTAGTCTGCCCTGTCAGAACGGCGGTCAATGTTTCGATGGCATCAATGGCTATCTATGCTTATGTCGGCCCGGATGGACTGGCTTAAACTGTGAAACAAGTAAGAAAATCAGACCCCTAAAATTGAGAGCACAATCTTTGCATTCCTTATTTTCTATCAGATATTATGGAGTGCGAAAGTATACCTTGCCAAAACGGCGGTACATGTTTTGACGGCGTTAATGGCTATTTGTGTCTCTGTCAGATGGGCTGGACTGGGATTAACTGCGAACAAAGTAAGAACGCCTATAGGCCAAGCAATAATTTATTGGACAATTTAAGCAGAAATCCATAGTGCAGGGCCCCATTGTTTTTTAAATGCAACCCCTAACCCTGGATTTGTGTTTACTTTGTCCAATTAATTGTCATTTTTCCTATAGTCTTTGATGCCTCGCTTGCTCTCCCGGCATAGTTTCAATTTTTTTAAGTCAAATCAATCAAATTTATTCCTATATCATGTGTGATCTTAATAAAGAATGGGATTGAAAAAAATCATCATAAAATGGGTTCATAAATCAAATTTCAATATTTTTCAGGCAAAATTGTTTAAAACATTTGAAGAATATAGTTAAGGCACAACTGATTCAGAAATATTTTGTTACAAAGCAAAATTGTAAACTAAAGAAAGATGTTTGTCTAGTTTTGTTAGTTTGAAAGATATGTTGGTTATGTCTTTATGTCAGTAACAGCAACGCACGTTTGATGTGAATGTTAGCAAAGTACCTCTACCCCTACAGCAGTGTTGTTTGTTGTCCTTTAGAATTGTTTCACTTTTACAGTCTTACATTCAAATTTTTGATTGATTCTTCTATGATATTGTTTTTTGGTTGTATTTTGTTCAACCTTCATGCAGTAGTTTTTTGACGTGAGCATTTGTTATTATGCTGTGACAGTCTGTGTCTACGCTCCAGACTATGAGCGGTAATGTTCAAAAATACATCCACAAATTTTCAAAGTAGGTGTAATCAAACCGTTTATGTGCAACATTTGTAAAATCATTACAGCCTTTATGATCAAGCTTAAAAATGTGATCATTTTGCCATTATTTGCTAACTGCTTAGCTAGTTGCAGAGTATAACGTACGCTGGTACCCTCGATGTGGGCGCTTCACTATAATGGTTCAGACTGCACATCATCACAGGTAACGGCTGATCATAATTAGTCAACTTACTAGCTCACTCGCCCTATCTAACTACACGGTAATCGTTTGTGAGTGGAAGGTTTTGGTGAAGAGATTAACAAAATGGCGATGTTTACATGCGCGACCTCTGCATGACGCACCGCGTTTTACTACGCGTTACAAGAAATTTGCGCAATCACCAATGCGTCACGCGTGTAATTGTTTGACGCTGAAAATAAATGCCTTCAGGATATGGGCCAATCAAGTTCTTAGATTGATTAGCAATTACCGGCATCTTATTTTGGGTAAGACGTCGGAGCCCAGCGTAAGTATAACGTCACTTAGTCTTGTAAAGCTATTGCAAAATAGTATTTGAAATATGTTGTCACAGTAGTGGCTGTTGCCAGCTCTTTTTCATATTTGTGATACGTTTTCACCAAAAAAAAAATTGCAACAAAATGTCAACTTGACAACCATGATTTATTTGTGTTGATGTACTGATATTTGTGATTATTTTCAGATATTGATGAATGTGCCTCTGCTCCATGTCAGAATGGCGGTACCTGTATTGATGGCATCAATGGCTATGTGTGCAACTGTGTTCCTGGATATACTGGGCCTAACTGTGAGCAAAGTAAGTTTTCATGATAAAATGAAGTTTGAATAGGTCTTTTGATAGAATATACAGCAAGGTTCAATGCCAGATACTAAACTTTATAAACCTTGAAGTATGCAGCAAGCAATCAGACTCTATTACGAGATCCTTAGGATATCCCTTGTATTGTACAACATTGTGAACAGGTGGTTTTGTATTGTGTAAGAGGCTAGTATCGATTGATTAGGATTGATTAAGACCAAATCACTGCTTAATAAAATTTTTTGTACATAAATTGTTCATGATTTTGATATTATTTTTGACTAATTTTGTTCCTACAAGCATTGAACATAAGTTCATTTGATTATTCAGCAAAATTAGGTACGTTGTTATGACTCAAAAATTGTGGTTTATGTGCTTAATTGGCTGTTTGCCTCATACTTCCAAGGTTTATAGAGTATTAGTCCAATAAACTTATGGTGAACCTGGAACAAATTGCAACAGAAGGTTTTTTTGTTTCAACTTGGTTGTATGGCCCCACTAAACAATATATCCAAAATTCAACAAAATCTGACACCGGGAAGTAGGCTAATTAGCATAAATCCAAAATGGCCGCCAAAATTCCCACCAAAATACATTTTCATTATAATGGCGTAAGAGTATCTTGTAAAACACTTTTATGTTCAAAATTATTATTGGAAAATGGCTTCTGGAACTATAAAAAATACATCTGACTCCAAATTATATCACATGCATATTTCAAATTCAAAATGGCCGCCAAAATATTTGATTTTCATTAAAATCGACCAAAACAACCTTTAAACTACCTGACATCATAAATAATCAACAGGAAATAACATTAAAGGTTAAAAGAAGATCATTTACCCCCTAATTATATTGTAAGCTTGTATCAAATAGTATCAAAAACATCAAATGTTCAAAATATTTGATGAAAAATGAGTTTAAGGGAAACAATATTAGCATTTCTCCTCAAATAAGGATGTTAGCATGTTTCAATATCACTATGGAGCTTGTTTTGAGATCCAAAATGGCTGCCAAAATTTAGGTACCAAAATGGTTAAAGTGACATTTAAGCGGTATCAAAAACACCAAAATGTTCAAAAAATCTATGGAAAATGGCTTTGAGGGAAACAATAGTAGCATTTCTTCTCAAATAAGGGTGTCAGCATGTTTCCATTTCGCCATGGAGCTGGTTATAAGATCCATAGTAGCCGCCAAAACTTGATTTTAGGCACAAAATGGGTTAAGGTGACCTTTAAACTGTCTTAAAAAGGCCACATGTTCAAAATAATCGATGGAAAATGGTTTTGAGGGTAACAAGAAGATAATTTTACCCAAATACGGGTGTTAGCATATTTCCAATTCAATGTGGAACCCGTACAGATTCAAAATGGCCGCCAAAATACAATTTTATGCATGAAAATGAGTTAGTGACTTTAAAACCATATCAAAATACTAGTAACCAAATGTTCAACATAATCAATGGAAAATGGCTTTGCAGGTCAATGTAGGAGTATTAAATTCTACCCAAATAGGTTGTTAGCATGTTTCAAATCCAATAACAAAAATGTGTCTAAGTCTCTTATATCCATTTCATTGCATAAAATTGAATTTTTTCGGCCATTTTTGTTTACAGTACAGGCTCCATCATGAATTTTAAACATGAAAACAACATTTTATAGGAAGAAAGGCTCCTATTGTTATCATCGAAGTCATTTACTATCTATTATTTTGTATAATTGGTGTTTTCAATTTATCTCAGTTTTGAGCTCTCAGTTCTCTGTGCCTAAAATCATATTTCAGCGGCCATTTTGGATCTCAGTACAGGCTGCATATTGGATATGGAACATGTCATACCCTCATTTGAGAAAAAATATTTTTATTGTTACATGTGCGCTTAAAGTCATTTTCCATCAGTTACTTTGAACATTTGATGTTTCTGATACTGTTTAAAAGACACTTTAACCCATTTTGTGCCTAAAAACGTATTTTGGCGACCATTTTGGATCTCAGAACAGGCTCCATATTGAATTTGAAACATGCTAGCACCCTTATTTGAGAATTAAAGCTGCTATGTCAAAGCCAATTTCCATCAAATATTTTTGAATATTTGGTGTTTTTGACTGTTTTGAAGTGCCTCTAACCCAGTTTTGCACATATAAATATATTTTGGCGGCCATTTTGAATCTAAGAACAAACGCAATTTTGATTTTGATACAAGCTTTCCGTATGATTAGGGGACATATGATCTTATTGCAACCCTTAATGTTATTTCCTGTTGATTATTTATGATATCAGGTAATTTAATGGTTGTTTTTGTTAATTTTAATGAAAATAAGCTATTTTGGCGGTCATTTTGGCAGCCATTTTGAATTTGAAATATGCGTATGACATAATTTTGACTCAGATATTTTTGCTATAGCTCCATAAGCAATTTCTTAATGATAATTTTGATCATAGAGTGTTTTACAAGGTACTTTTAGGACATTATAATGAAAATATAGTATTTTGGTGAGAATTTTGGCGGCCATTTTGGATTTATGTTAATTAGCCTACTTCCCGGTGTCGGATTTTGTCGAATTTTGGATATAATGTTCAGTGGGGCTATTGTAACAATAACAAACCAAAAAACCTTCTGTTGCAATTTGTTCCAGGTTTACCTATATGTGGGTTAGATTTACTAGTCTATAGTCTATTCATGTGATCTACAAGGTAACTGGTGATTGCTGACAACATTATTTACTTCAGCTTTAATGTGGTGCTCCATTTTGGATAAGAACACCAATTTCACATTGCAGATTTCTAATTTTGACTAGTTTGTCTGTCGAGATTTGTTAAATGTGATGGGGTGGGGCAGGTTTAATTGATCAAGTTGTTATATTATTAGTAGAAAGACTCGATCTAGCAGTAAGGGGCACATTTTTTGTAAATCCAAGGAGAGTGATTCTGCTAGTCAGAATTTTGACTATGAGAGTCAGAATTTTGACTCAAAAACTGTGTCGGCATTGTGATATTGCTTTAAACACTGCCAGTTCCGGATGATCAGCCACCGGTTCAGTTTTAAGCGACCCCTTATTATGATCAGATTTTACCAGTAATACTTAACAGACTGAGCAACAGTGAAACGCCAAGACAGAGGGTGCCAGCACATAGCTTTCCTTAGGGAGCAAATTGTGTCTGGGGATCTATTTTCTGAAATCTATTATCATGCATGATTACATTTTGAGTTGGAGGGTATTGGAGTCATAATCCAAGGCTATGTAGACCTTTTCTAAATCAAATCTCCAGAATGCCAATCACATGGCCAATTTTTTCAACCAATCCTGTACGAGCTCATTAGATTGCACGATTTTGTCAACAAAATTTTCTGAAAATTCTCCGGCATTGTTAGTACAATAAAAGTAAAAAATAATTATATCCAGTCTCATTCATTTATATTAGAGGCAATAATTTTGAACAACTTTTGGCTGGTTGTACCATACGCTCACTGATGCAAAGAGTAAATTTTCATTTGAAATTGTCTGTTTAAGCTAAAAGTGCCTCGTTATAGTCCTGACCCTAATTACAAGTTCTAATTCATATGCAGTCAGGTAATGTGAACATGCACTTAAAGGTGCAATTCATGATTTTGATGTGACAAAAACCCCACCTGTTTTCTAGCTAAATAATAAAAAGAGTACACTATGAATATATACTGAAAATTTCACTTGATTCCGACCATTCGTTTCCAAGTTACAAGCTTTTCAGCATTTTGAAAATCCCCATAGGCTACTGTGTTGTAATTACTGTCAGGGTCCCGACAATAATTAGAAAATTACACATTTTCTCACTTTTCTCAAAAATGTAAGAAGCACATATGAAAGAATGGTTTGGGGATCGTAACATATACCAGTCGACGATTCACATAAGCTAAAAAACTCAATTTTGATAGAGGTGACCTTGAGGGTGAAAAGTGGATCATGAATTGCCCCTTTAACATTCTGTGTATTGTATTAGTGAGTCACTTTTTCTCTTAATAATTGCCGGAAAGTGTAAAATCGGCTTCAGAAATTCTCGGAAAGTTGTGTTTTGAAAAGGTCTATGGGTTGAGTTCCCAATCCTGTTATTGGAGTGCTAAGTCCTTTAGCAAAATTCTTAATGCATCATGTTTTCGACAAAAAATTGATGATGTTCATATTGGTCGTTAGTCAATATGCGACGTATATATCATACAAATCATTAACTCTACATTACTTTTGATGGAATCATTTTATATTCGATCCTTCAAAACAAGTTTTTGCAATGTACATAATTTTTCCGACAACTTTTTCATGCAGATATTGATGAATGTGGTAGTATGCCATGTCAGATGGGACAGTGCATTGACAGCATCAATGGCTACGTGTGTGTCTGTGATCCTGGCTGGACTGGAGTCATGTGTGAAATCAGTAAGTTCAATGTCAATACTAATAGGCCAAACAATAATTTATTGAACAGTTTAAACAGAAATCCAGAATGCAGGGCCCTGTTTATTGCAAATTTATACAAGCCTTGCCCTGGATTTTTGTTTATATTGTCCAATATTTTTTATTTGCCTATAGTAAAGGTCAGTGTTACCATGTACACAAAAAATGCAGAACGCTGGGGCACTTTGCCTGATATGCTTGATATCACTGCATTTTGCTTATTTTGTATTAAAAAATAACTAAATGTAAACTACTCCAGAAACATGATTTAAATCATATGCCTTGGCCTAAAATAACCTAAGGCAATTTGCTGTCGGTGCCCCTACCATTTGCCTTGGTGCCTTCAAAAACTGAATACAGCTTTAACATGTAATGCCTTGGTGCCTTTTTTAAAATTGGCTAAAATTGCCTGCCCTCCCTAAAACCTTATTGTTAGCCCTGTATGCGTATTACATAGTCGGCAGTGGGGTTAGACCCCCACTCTTTTTATTTTACCCCACCCTTTTTTATAAAGGCACCCTTAATACTTAAAATTCCAGATCTCCACCCTTTTAGCAAAATGTTACCTACATCCTTTTTTGGTGTCATGGTAATGTTATAGACGGACATAAAAGCATTTAACATATATCACCTCACTTATTTTCAGCCTGGGAGTAATATCTTACATTTGTTTGAGTTTCATGGTAATGTTTTAGACTGACACCCAAAAGCAATCCTGAAATATCACCGTGCACTAATATTTTCAGTCTAAGGTTATTCCAATTTTTTTCCATTTTTTGTAAATTAGTTGCACAAATTGGAAGTCTGAAGAACCCCCACCCTTTATAGTTTACTTCCACCCTTTATATCAATCCACCCTTTTTAGTGAAAAAATGTGAACTCCCACCCTTTTACAATTTTTCAAGATTTCAAACCCCCACCCATTAAAATGTGTGGACTGCCCACTATGTATTAGTTATTCCATTTAAATAATTACCTTTTTTTAAAACTCAGAAATCCTACAGTGGAATTGCAAAAACAATGATTTTTTTGACAAATCCAGTTAATATCAGTTGATAGCAGGTGGACGCAGAGGTGGTTCCCTCGCCTTGCATCAATGAAGTCCCGGGTTCGATTCCTGTGCCCAATGCTTTATATGCATTTGGTTTTCTGTCCATGCTCTCTTCCGCAGGTTTTTCTCCACGTACTCCAGTCTTCCTCCTGCATTCAAAAACTGAATTTAAAAACATCTTGTTGGAGTCCTGTTGAGAATAAGCTTGTTATGTTTCCTTAGCGAAAGCTTAAACAAGATGATAAACACAGTTTACAAGGTTCTCAAACATTTTCCCAGTGTTTTCACTTGCATATTAAAAGATGTACATTCAACTTACCTCCACTTAACAAAAAAAAGGAGACTTGGTTATTCATGTATTTCATATCCATCCAATATCAATTAACTCCTTGGATATGATGATGTTGAGTTGTCCATCTCTTTACCAAATTGTCACTATTGTCCAAGATTTGCTTGGAGGAATCTTGTAACAGTCTGGTCTGTATCCGGTGTATGATGATGATGATACATAACTACTCTATGTGGTATGTTAAAACCCAATTCATCCCCAACCTGAAAGTTATCCCAACTCGAATATTGAGAAAATATGCCCAGTTTTGTTTAGGTGTTTGATTTGGTCCTGGAATCAGGGTCCCCTACATAACTTACTTTTGGCGAGACCTGACTTGAAAATCTTGAAAACAAAATCGTATATTGTCTGATGTGCTATTTTATTCTAGATATTGATGAGTGTGCTTCTGACCCATGTCAAAATGGCGGTCAGTGTATCGATGGCATAAATGGATATTCATGCTTCTGTGCTGCTGGATTCACAGGAGTCAACTGTGAAACAAGTAAGACACTATAATGATCAGGATATAGTGGATATAGAAAAAAAAATCTTTCTGGGAACTTTTATTGTGCTGATGAGAATTTTCTGTAAAGATTTATGAAAAAATACCCTAAATTTGACATTCACCCAAAAATTTGACTAATTAATTTGTATTTCATCATTCAATATTCCTAGAAAAAAATCTTTCGTCAGAAATTTTTGTAATTTGTAATATTATTATTAACGTTATATAATTATTATTTTTATTTCTAAGCTTACAATTTTTTTTCTGGTATTAAATTTTTTTTGGGAACGGTGCAGTTGCGTTACCGCGGATTGACGATTATACCATTTTTTATCACTTGGTTGACATAAATCCTTGAATCCCATTAGTCAAAAGCCGAGTAATATATAGCCGTATTATATGATTCAAGTCCAAAAATAACCTTGATTGCATATTTGAAGAGTTGTTGTGCAGGGTGACAGTGTGTATTGTGTGTGTTTTTATTGCATGTCTGCAAAAGTTGCACATGCAAACTTATCCTCAAACCAAGCAATATATAGCATGTTTGGAAAATCTGTATTACTTGGTTGACTTTTGTCATTTTAACCTACCAACTAGTAAGATTCAATCTTATTTAGTTAGATTTTTGAGGCTTATGACAGCAGAAAATCTTACCAATAAGATTTCTGAATCTGTGAAATTACATAACATCTTGGTACATCTGTGTGTAAAATCTACTTTTTAGTCAAATAATCTACTTTTTGGTTACAAAGTCTACACTTTACAGGTTAGCAGGTATGCATTTATGAAGTCAATTTCCCAGACAATTTAGGTTAATTTGTGATCTAAAATGCATATTTTTCAGTTTAAAAAATATATCCATACCTATACCAAGTGTAAAATTTGTTAACCCCTCTTTGTTCTTAATACGGAAGATTTCTATGGTTGGGTGCTGTATCACATTTGGCCTTTGGCCTCATGTGATACAGCACCTAATAATAGATTTCTTTCCGTATTGCATGAACAAACAGGGGTAACTAATAATGTAGGTTTAACTTTTTGATTAAATTAGTTGACATTCTACTAATAAAAATTATTCCATTTTTGCAAGAACACTAACACTTGCCCTAGTAATGATGCATGATCTTGGGAAGTTAATTAAGCTTTCTTTTATTTGAATCAACCAATCTTCATATGAAAACAGCAAAACTTTGTAAATAATAACAGAAAGTGACATATCTTTGAAATATTTTTGATTCTTGATTTGTTTTCAGATATTGATGAGTGTGCCTCTGCTCCCTGTCAGAATGGTGGTACCTGTATTGATGGCATCAATGGATACGTTTGTCAGTGTGCTCCTGGCTGGACAGGAGTTAATTGCCAACAAAGTAAGTCTATACAATGTTTTGATAGTCCTCCAGCATTATTAGCTTTGATACATACTTCCCTGATGTCATTGAAAGTCATGTTCCTATAAATTGCTTTAAACAAAAAAAGCATATATCAAGTCAAGAAATTTGAACTTGATTTGTTGCTTATGGCAGTGTAACAAACAATAACATCTTCCATTAAGGAGAAGTCTGGCTGAGCAGTCAAAGCATGGTGCTTGTGGGTTCAATCCCCGGTCAGACCATGCCTCCCTGTTTCCTTGGGCAAGAAACTTTACTCTTGGTTTGGAAGTCATGCTAAGCCATTAATCCATTGTGCTAAATATTCCATATTCATCATCATCAGGAGCGCTGTTTCGTCAGGGTTGACATGGCGCCCTCAATATATTATTTCGTGCCAGACATCGCGATCAGACACTTTTTTCGGATGCCGAATTAAAATCTTTAACATCGAGTTCATTTAGTCCTTTAGTTACTAACGAGATCCATGCGAGTTTTGGTTTCCCTCTCGGTCTTTTGCATTCGACATTGAAATCAGTAAGGACCTGCTTTGCTGGCGTATCATCTGGTAGGTGTAATAGATGGCCTAACCAGAACAGTCTTCTTTTCTTGATGATCATGATCATGCTCCATGTTTTTTGTTGGTTTCTTATATTGGGATAATGCAATAGTGTCATACCTGGTAAACATAATACACTCCTGAAAACAGCATGGATTTGGATTGAAGTATGCAACAAGCAATCAGACTCTGTTACAAGATCCAAGGCATACCCCTTCTATTCTACAACATTGTGAACTGGTGCTTTTGCATTGTGTAAGAGACTAATAATGATTGATTAGGATTGATTAAGACCAAATTTTTGTACTTGAATCGTCCAGGATTTTTATATTGTTTTTGACTAATTTTGTTGCTACCACATGGAAAAACCTTTAATATAAGTTTATTTGAATATTCAGCATGATTGGGTACATTCTTATGAGTCAAAAATATGGACTTATTTATTTCAGCGTATGATCATATTGGTTTTAGTGTGTGAATCGTCTGCTTGTTGCATACTTCAAGATTTACAGAGTATATATTGTTGATTTTGGTTAGAATATCAAAATCGTGTGTAGTTTTCAAATGGAACAGCCCAATGATAATTCATGGGTCTCTTCTCCTGACATATTTTCTAGACCGAGAGTATTGTGATTAGAATCTTTGAATTTGTCTTTTCAGATATCAATGAATGCTTTCCTGACCCATGTCAGAATGGTGCTACTTGTATTGATGGTGTCAACGGCTACGTTTGTAACTGTGTGCCAGGATATACGGGTGTCAACTGTGAAACAAGTAAGTCAACCCTGGACCTCTGTTAATTAAAATTAATAGTTAATGTCATCTCCATGAGCTTCACATTGGCTTCTTTGTCATTTTGTCATGTGAAGAGACAGGCAAGTATTAGCTTAATAAGAGGGGTATCAAAAAGTTTTACACTTTAGCCAGAAGAAATAGAACCAAGTGTATTCTATCATATTAATCAGGTTCCAACATCTAAAACATAAGACAAATGTTTACTCACTTCCCAATGGAATTTTTAAATAAAATTTGGCCCTTATTTGCAGTATGTAATGTAATTACAAATACATTCCTGAAATAAAAGCTGTAAAAAGTTGTTTGGTTACGATTTTATTGTGCAAAACAAATTTGAAGGGCACCCTCAAAAATACTTATTTATGCTAATTAGCATGGGAAGGGGGTGGGTCGATTTGAATTTCTTTGCCACCAAGTGAAGCATATGGAAAAGTTAAGACAAATACATAGAAGGGTGATGACAAATTACTTAGCGTTTTTGCGCTGACGCGCAAAAGACAAATGTTGGGTCCATTAGGACCCCCCTTGACAACTTTGTGTTAATGCACAAGTTTGCCAAGATTTTCAAAGTATTCAAAGCTTAAATATGTCACAAATCTTCTGTTTTCAGATATTGATGAGTGTGCTTCTGCTCCATGTCAAAATGGCGGTCTCTGTATAGATGGAGTCAACGGCTATGTATGTAATTGTGCTGCTGGCTATACTGGTGTCAACTGTGAAACAAGTAAGGAGTCATTATTTAAAAAAAAAATGTTTGATTGGCTTTTTTGTGTGTCAAATTTTCATACTTGTAACAAGAAATCATACATGAACACACAAAAGATCTAATCAAACTAAAGAACAATGAAGTTGGCTTTAGGAAGTGCTGTTTCTAAGGGAGCACCATATGAACATTTACGACAATGTGTCAATTTCAGTTGGTTAAGGCATTTTGAAGCTTGGCGTCCAAAGACATTCACTCGCCCGAGTGAAATTCGCTCACCCTACCAAGAAAACTTCGCTCCAACGGGAAGCGATATTGGCTTAACAAATTTTATGACATTCGCTATACTTAAGATTGAATTTGAGCAAAGATCGCTCTGATTATTTTTGGGTTTGTTTATTTAATAATCATAGCGCTACAACAAGCGTGAGTGATATTTGCTTTCATCAATTGAAACAATGAGAGCGACATTCACTCTCCGTTTTAGCGAATATCAAGAGTGAATGTCACTCAGCCAAGCAAATGTCTTTGGATGACAAGCCTAATTGAGTGTGCCATTCAAACATTTCTTTTGGGCCTTAAATTATTTTGAATTTCAGACACCAATGGGTCCCAAGCTAAAGGTCCTACTTGTACAACTATGGCTGTTTCAGAATTGGTTCACACCAGAATGTAAAACTTTTGATAAATTTATATTTAGTGATTGCTTCAAAACATAAATATGGTGAAATTAGCCAACCTATTGTTTGTGGCAGTAAATTGTGTGCTCGAAGTAGTGAGCAAAGCTGCTGGCTGGCATCATCTTGAATGCTACTATCCATGCTGTCATGAATTATCCACAAACAATACGTACGAAAGTGTCGGGACTTCTGTCAGATTGCATTATTGACTGAATTTATCATTCATTTCCAGATATTGATGAGTGTGCCTCTGCTCCATGTCAGAATGGTGCTACTTGTATTGATGGAATCAATGGATATACTTGTAACTGTGTCCCCGGATACACTGGTGTCAATTGTGAAACAAGTGAGTACTAAAACATACTACTTTTGTTGTTTGATTTGATTCCTGAACCTGTTTCTTAGAGTCTTATGCTTGACGCACATACACAACCTTGAAAATGAATGTTTGCATCTGATGCCATTGTGTATACACAGGCACATGTTAAGGAATTATATTCACAGATTTATCATAAGCTGATTTTTGAGATTTTATTGCATTATCTTCAAGGAATTAAGAAAAAAGTGAAATAGAATTCAATTCAACAAGCATGTTTATTTTGCTGACCACAATTTAGATCAAGTTCTTTTACCTTTACACTTGGGTGTGAGTGCAACATTTTGGGGTCTTACTAGAAATCTGCTTGTAGCCCAACCCATTTTTGTCAAAAACAGTAAATTTCCAAGTTAGAGTAAATGCATCTAAAATTAAAGCATTTTTTTTCTAGTGTGAGAAAAAATACTCATGCTATTTGTGTGTCTGACTAATAGCGAGTGCTGCCCCCCTACCCCCACACCCCCGCCTCTTTTAGGGAATATCGGTTTCGGAAACCCTGGAAGTAGTTACAAATCTTTGCTTTATTTCTGTGACCATGACCTCATAAATTTATTAACTTGCGGGATCTATTTGCTGTAACTCATAAGAATGGTAAGCTAAATAACATAAAAAATGCTTGGAAATTTACTGTTTTTGACAAAAATGGGTTGGGCGTTCCATAGTTACAATACAATCATATGCTTGTGTCTAAGTAAAGACAGCATGAAAAGGGAAGGAGTTTGAATAATTTTATTTTTCAAAGACTTCTAAAAATGTACTTGACGACATAAAAAAGAAACAATGTTCAACCTTGAACTAGATTTGAACAACATTGGTAGGTATTATTGGGCTCAGCATTTTTATTTCTGTGTTTTTTCAGATATTGATGAGTGTGCCTCTGTTCCATGTCTAAATGGTGGTGTTTGTGTTGATCAAGTCAATGGCTACATATGTGCTTGTCTTGCTGGCTACACAGGTGTCAACTGTGAAACAAGTAAGTAGCTAAGGGTACAGTGTGTCCCAAATTATTTGTAACTGGTATTTGAGAGGCTCTAGAGTTGTTGCTGAATGAATTGCAAGTCACCGTTAAAATAGGATAAGAATGTTTAAATAGTGATGTTACCTGTACAGGCCTGTACCTGTATATGCGCCTGCACTGTGCATGTTGCGTTCCAGTTTGCGTGGCGGGCGTCTAGTGCGTATGAATGTTTCATTGTTTTTATGGGGTCTTTATTTATCTAGTTTAGAGGAGTTTTGGATTTGATGGTAATATTAAAAGCCTTATTTCTTTCTACAAAAGATACAATATTACTTTTCTGTCGTGTATGAATTAGATTAATAAATTTGCATTCCATTATGCTAGTAAAATGAGACAAAATTATCAATGCACTTGTGGTAAATTTTGATTGCTGTCCAATGCTGACCGCGCGTGCATTGATTTTGTCTCATTTCACTTGCTTATGAAATGCGCATATAATTAATGACTTCAAGAAATGTTATTTAAAGGGAGGTAGTTAAGTTGTCTTTTTTATTTTAGGCCTGTACTCTGTACTGTATGTGAATTTAATGATAATATTTTTGTTATCGTTCAATATCCCTTTCTTGGATTGTCATTGGTTGATTTTTGTCTTCTTGTTTTTCATTCATTTTTCCAGATATTGATGAGTGTGCTTCTGCTCCATGTCAAAATGGTGGTCTCTGTATAGATGGAGTCAATGGCTATGTATGTAATTGTGCTGCTGGATATACCGGTGTCAACTGTGAAACAAGTAAGCAACCTTTATAACATTGTGGAATATTGTAGGGCCACAAAATTGTTATATTTGGGTAATGGGCTGAACAAAATAGGGTATGTAGGCCAAATTATGATTTCTGCAGGTATGTGAAATACGTTCAAAA
>JXSR01S016369.1:32138-44564 GCA_000969725.1 Ophiothrix spiculata | reverse complement strand
GGTAAGTACCACTCTTCAAATTATAAGAAATCAGAAAACCCTTAAAAACAAATAAACAGGGGTGGCACATTTACTCACCTGCCTGATGCTCAACTAGAGAGCCCATATCAGTTCGGCGGAACTCACAATTCGGATAAGTATCTGAATTTGGTTACCCTCGTATCACAATTCTGATACACGTATCAAAATTAGGATATGCAGGGGTATCCAAATTCTGATACGCCTGTCGTTGCGCAGGTAACAAATTGATAGCGCAAGCTGGCAAGTACATGAAGAAAATCTTTCTTGCATAAATGTATGTGTGAAAATGCCATTTCCATCTGTGCAATTCCAGCGGAACAGCTTCGAAACATGTCCTAATCACAGAAAGCAAAACTTTGTTAGAATTAGATGACAGATGATGATAATGTTATTGACTTTTGTACATACCGCTATGATGGGCTTCATTTCAGCTGATATCCCATTTCAGCTGTTTTTAATCCAAATTCTGATACGGGTATCAAAATTTTGATATGTATCCGAATTGTGAGTTCCGCCAAACTGATATATATTTCTTTGTAGTTTTTGAAAAGTTTTGGAAAGGCTCACTTTCCCCTTAATTATTAGGTTACCTAGTGCACAAAATCTTGTTTTCATTTCCTATGCACAATTATCTTAGACCAACATGACTTGCATTTTAGTCATAGTATACAAATATTGACTGCTTTGAGGGGCATGGTTTAAATTATTTCCCCTCGGTGATCTCAAAACCATGAATATGCCCGAAGCAAAGCTGAGGGCATATTCATGGTTTTGAGATCACCGAGGGGAAATAATTTAAACCATGCCCCAAAGAAAAAGCAGTCAATATTCGCTTTTTATACGGCATATATAGATTTTGTCATTTGGATGGTTAAAAGAACCATTTTTGCACTTAAACACCCGATGGTCAATAGTCACGCACGTATTGCTCGTGTTGCAAAATATGCTGAGCAGGACAGTAATCTATTATGAGGTATATAAACTTTTTTATTCATTTGATTTTTTATAGACACCTCTTGTCATACACTTGGTTGTTGGCACTAATGAAACAAATATAATACAATCAACTTTGCAAGTCCAAAATGTCTTAAGCCAATAAGGCACATATTATTAAGCAATACAACATGGTATTGCTAACAGACCCCCTGATTCATAAATTGTATTGCGTTTATTTTAAAAAATCTCTACATGTTGATGTTGGCTCTTTTAATCAGTATGTTGCCATTAGACTCTGAGGTAAGCATTTGATACCATGGATTCTTCAGCAAGGAGGTAAGAATTTGACAAGATGACCAAAATAGCCATCTCCACTTTCTCTCATTAAAATTGAAGAACTATACTGAAAAATGTTCTTGGCATATTGGTCATTAAATGAGACATCAAGTTTTTGAACATTTAACATAAAGATAAAAAAGTTTTGAACATTTTTCAGTATAGTTCTTCAATTTTAATGAGAGAAAGTGGAGATGGCTATTTTGGTCATCTTGTCAAATTCTTACCTCCTTGTTTCCTTAAGCAGCAAACTTTACTCTACTTGCTTCGTGCTTCGGAAGGCACGTAAAGCCATTGGTCCCATCTGCAGTGTTCCTGACACACTGTTGGATGTAAAAGAACGTCACGGGCTATTCGAAAAGAGTAGGGAAAACTTTCCTGGTCATGTTGACTATACCTTCAAAGGTATATCATTTCTCTCTAAGACCAGAGAGCTTTGCGTTTGACTCCAATTGGAGTGTTGCGAAGTATCTAAACAGAAGCAGAAGCAGAAGGGAGGGGACTTGGGGCCATGGTCCCCCTATTTTGAAACAAGTCTATAATATAAGCAAATGTAACAGTCATAAGATTTCATTCCATAATTCTATGTAAATATAATGTACAATCTACTCAAAAAATGATTTTTTGCCTCTTAAACAAGAAAAACCATCAGAACTTTAAAGGGGCTAGGCCTCCTTGAATGCAGTAATGAATAAACATATTTCATATTACGATATTTTTTCAAACCTAAATGTAAATGATATACAATCCCCTGTTAAAATCAGATTTTAAGTCTCAGCAAGCTATATACTGCAATCATACGTGGAGGAACTTTTTTTGGAGAGAACATTCTTCCGCCTGAAGAGAGAATCAAAATGAAGAACTTTTCTAGCAGAGATACTGTTTTTGGACACCTTGCCTTGTACTCTTTTAAGTTTTTGTATCATATCTTTGAATAGAAAGCAGACAGAAGTATGCATAGTGAAACATAACTTGTCTTTTCTTTCCAGATATTAATGAGTGTGCTTCTAACCCATGCCTTAATGGTGCAGTGTGTGTTGATGGCGTCAATGGGTATGCGTGTCAGTGTAGCTCTGGATTCTCTGGTACCAACTGCGAAAATAGTAAGAAAATCTGCTTACAAGTATATGGAATGTTTTATTATAATGTATTAAAGGAGCTTGGTCCAATTTTTCAAAATTTAAAGAGGTCTTAAGTTTCAAATTTTAGCTGAATCAGTCAAACCGTATTGATTTTATTGGCAATTTAGTATTTCAGAGTCGCCTATACATTACTGTGTAAAATAATTATGGTTACCATGATTATGGTTACCATAATTAGACACATTTTCATGTATATCTCCTTAACGGAACATTACTCAGCTGTAAAATTTCACATGGGTTATAGGAAAAATGCCAGCAATATTTTGGTACCGAAATCTCAAAAATGTGAAAAAGTTGAGGCAATCGGTCCAATGCTCCGAGCTTTAAGGCTGGGGTAGATCTTCAAATGGCATAAACTGTTTTTGTGTCAATTTTGGAAATAAGATAAAAATCAAAAATTTGAGAAAACCGTTCCTAGACATTTGTTTCTAAATTCCAAAAAGCAAAAAATTGTCAAAAATAGGCCAAAAATTGCCATTTTGGTGGCAGCGGTGGGATTTTTTGCATTTTTTGACCTATTTTTTGCAATTTTTCAAAAAATAAGATAAAAATCAAAAATTTGAGAAAATTGTTCCTAGACATTTGTTTCTAAATTCCAAAAAGCAAAAAAGTTCAAAATTTCACGAATGCAAATTTTAGTAAGGCTTTCCATAAATTTTGGGGCAAAAAATACGGTTTGGGGCATTTTTTGCCAAAATTGTCAACTAATATCATCATCATGTTCAAGATAAAAATCCGGTTTTAAAAATGTATAATTTTATATAGTTTATGCAATTAGTTTGAAAGTTAGAGTACAAAAACGGTTTATGCCATTTGAAGGTCTACCCCAGCCTTAATGTGAGAGCTAGTAGTGAAGAGGAACAAATATCAGTTGATCACCGTACAGTCATGGGAAGCTTTGTTGAGAATATTTCAATCTATTACATTGTTTACACTGGGCAAAAGTCGTAATCGATTTAATTTTGATTTTCCAATGACGACTTAATTTGGATTAGCATAAATTAATTCGACTTGTGGGTGTTTACACTGCAGCGATTCTGAAGCGGATTCTAAAGTCGCTTTAAGAAAAATTAACAACGTGTATTTACCTTGTAGTGAGCAACAAGATTCTGCATCTCAAGATACATTCTCAAGTAAATTGGTTACAAGCCCCTTTTCTGTGTTGACCCTTGATAAAATGGTGACATCACAGGTCACGGATTTCTAAATTTAGGAAGTTTGTCAATGACTGATTGCTAAGCCCTCCATCCCCCGCTAGATTGTGATGAAGTCCTCTTCTCTTGTTATGTGATGGTTGCACTTCATGTACACATATGGCTTCTTTAAAATCTTCACAAACGTCCTTGTTTATTGCATCAATTTTGTGTGAGTTATGTAATAATTAGGCTGACCTTCTTTCTCTTTGTTCTTACACCCCTTGACTCTCACCAAAGAATCTATACTCTGCAAATCTTTAAGTATGCAACAAGCAGTCGTTTAACATACATAAACCAATATAACCATACAGGGAAGTAAATTAGTCCATATTTTTTGAATTGTAACAACTACCAAATCTTGCTGAATATTAAAATGTTCAATGTTCAATGTTTGTCCATGTGTTAGCAACAAAATTAGCCCAAAATAATACCAAATCAAGAAGAATTCATGTCATAAAAACTAATACGCAGTGATTTGGTCTTAATCAATCCTATAATCAATCATTACCGATCTCTTACACAATACAAAACCATTAGTTCTCAATGTTATAGAGTACAAGGGATATGCTATGGATCTCGTAACAGAGTCTGATTGCTTGTTGCATACTTCAAAGTTTATAGAGTATAGTACAGGCTTGTTTTGGTTTGTTGATTGAATCTGATATTGATAACATTACTCTTTGTAACTTCCAGATGACAATGAGTGTGCCTCTCAGCCATGTCAGAATGGTGCTACGTGTATTGATGGAGTCAATGGCTTCGTTTGTAACTGTGTACCAGGATATACTGGTGTCAACTGTGAAACGAGTAAGTAAAAAATCTTACTGATATAAAGGCCTGCCTTGGTTGCTATAGGTCAAGTTTTATCAGTTTATAAACCACACAATATCTCACAAATATTTTTGTAGGTTTAGTTGCTTCAGTGTTATTGATATCCAGCAGCTTTCAAAGCTAAGTAATTTTATTTTTATATTAGAGGAAAACAAATTATTTGGTACTCAGTATCTTCATGCGTGGACTGAATTATTGTACCTTCAATACTTAGCGCACAAACAGTGTGTGCATTTAATTTCTTGAACTAACAGTTCTTCATTTTCAGTTGCATCATAAATTAGTCTTGCATTAATGTTCATTCTGAACTGGATGTGATGTTGTTTTTAACTGGGTTTGATTCAAAGTTAGACTACCTACAATCAGCGTAGAAGTTGAAGTGTAGAGGTCTTCTATACCTCAGATGAGCAGTCCTCGGGTCTAAAAGAAACATGGTTCCATTTATGCAAGTATTATGTATAATTGCAACCATTTGCAACTGATTTTAAGTAATTTTTATTAAGCAGCTTGGCTCGTTCTGGCTCGGCTCGGGGAGTTTGCTTGGGTCTATTTGTTTGCTATTTGTTTATTTGTTATTCATTGTCATCGATTACACTCAAGGTGTCTCGCTGAATTGAGATTTTCATTTTTGGATAATGCCTTATATTTCAGATATGGATAATTGTATGCAACAGCCGTGCCAAAATGGCGCTGTTTGTGTTGATGGAGTCGACGCATACGATTGTGTATGTCCACCTGGTTACTCAGGAGAAGTCTGTGAATCAAGTAAAAATCCATTCCTTGATATCGAATCGATGTTGCACTGTTGTCATACTGTTGTAAATAATAAATAACTTGTGAATTAATGCAGATTATTTTTGTCTCTCATATTTGTGAATATTTGTTACCTTTGACAATGGTTGTTCAAGGATTCCAAACATTTAACTGTCTCAAAAGTTTTGCTTTGTAACATGATTTTATTTTATAGTCTGCAGGCATGAGAATGTTCAGGCGTTTACCTGAATTCAGGTTTTTTCCTCTTCAAAAACCCACAATTTCTTTGAATTTCAGCCTATTTTTGTTCTTTTGTCATCATTTTCAGGGTTTTTTTTATGGATCTGTGTTCTCATGCCTGAGTCTGTTATCAGTTTACACCATTTGTTACCAGTAAGGCAAAGTAAAAAAATAAAATAGCTTCTCATCCAAATTTTTGGAAAAAAGGAGGATGAGTGCAGTTTTTTTTTTAACTTGCCCTATTTACATCCCATTTTAACGGATATTTAAGAGTTTGAATATGAAAAATCCCGCCAAATACGGAACAGATACGCATGTATAGACTGCATAAGAGAACATTTCAAGATCGATCAAGAAGTGTAGATTGTGAAATAACTCGATTTTCAGTGAAATTTTTGGAGAAAAAGAAAATTTTTGAAAAGAAAAAAAATTGTTCATGCGGCAGCCAAAATGCATGCGCAAGGACAAGAAACTATTCTATTTTTTACTTGGCCTAATTCCCTCTTAATGGCCTTGTGTATTATACCGTGTTCATCACTAAATAGGCAGGTGTATTGACATTGCCAATCAATACTGAGAAGTGTATACGTAGCTGAACACAGCACAACTATAGTAGACACAGCGTGTGTTGTACATGTGACATATAGCTTCGGTGAGCGAGAGGGGTTACTTGTGCTTTTGGATAAAGAAAATCACATTTCCCGCCTAGTTGGTGATAATCAAAATATAGATACGTCAAAACAAAAAGTTTATTGTAAAAACCTGCGAGAAATATTTTCCCTATAATTGCACCATATTTGAACACCAAACCGATAAATGAACGAACGTTGAACTTTTCAGTTCGGTCATCACTTCATGCAGCACCATATCAGATTAATCACAAAAGGCATGTACTTGTGTGAGTTTTAACGCAGAAAGAAAATGAAGTATTTTCTGCCTATGAATATTTACAAAAAAGAAGTCAAAACCAGTGTTTCCTTCATGTAAGTGCTCACAACATTTTAATGTTTATATTACATTCGTTTCAGTGACAATTTGTTAATGTGTGTGTAAAACATTTTATTACGACTTTATATATTGAATGCTTTATCACAAATAATATAAACAAATTCATGTCGTACTCTGTTAGATTATTTGTATTGAAAATCAAGTATTCGATGATGTTTAACTGTTATTGCAACCACTTGTTTTTCACTACATTTTTTACAATGTTTTGCATAAAATATACTGTACTATTAATGATGAAATATAGTATTGATTTCAGCACTTTAGATTTATAGGAAACCATACCTGGACTTGGATTCAGCTTTGGATTACTGACTTGTCAAAGAAACTTCAATTTAAACTATCAATCTCTTCTTTGAAATCACTACCAGTGTTCCAACTAAGATTTTTGAGCTGGCGCCAATTTCGAGCCATTTTGACAAAGTGGAGAGGTGCTTATGCCAAAATTATGAAAATTGGCTAAATAAAGCAAGGGAAATAAATAATCTTTTTTTGTGAAATCTGTTGCGCCAATTTTCTCGCCTTGTGTGCTAATTGTGCGCCATACTACCTTAGAAGGAACACTGATCACTGCATAGTAATCATGATACACAGATCAGTATATTTTTATCAGTTCACATTTGAAGGACACCAACTTATTTCATGCTGTATATTGATTCAATAATCTTTCACTTGTTCATAATTTGTAAAATCACCGCCAAACTTTGTGGCTTTGTATCAGGGTTTTAGCTAGGGATTTATCACGGCCTGTTCGTGTGAGTCAGATCTGCATGAACTAAGAGAATGTAAACAAGTTTTATACCAAAAGGGGTTCAATTGAGTCAAAATTAGCGGTGTTATAAATGGCCTAGCTTAAAAGCTAGTTCTCTTTTCAAACACGACAGGTCCTCTGGTGCCTAGTTAATACCCTGGATTGTATTTATTCAAATAATACAGCCATTCTTTTATGCACAGACGAATCAGACTACATATAACATAACTGCATATTCCTGGATTTCATCATTTTTTCTCAATTTGTGTCAAATATTTGTTTTGTTTTTGTAACTTTCCAATCCATGAATTTCTTACAGTGTACAGTGTATTCTATTTTCTTCTACGTGTACCAAATCAATGATTTTGCACTCTTAAATGTTCAATAAGGCTAAGAAAAAATTGTTTTGTTGCCCTCAAGTGGAATTTCTGAACAATTGAGTTGGTCGGTCGGAAAATAATTTTGCATCTAAAGTACCAAATTTGGGTGTATTTTTTCACTATTTTCAAAATATTTTCCTAAAAAACACCCAATCTGAGCAAAATTGGGTGCTTTCCAGACCCTATTTAAAAACAAAATTTGAATAGGGTCGGTCGCTGAGAGCAAGACAACAATTAGTTTTGGCCTAATCAGTATTCAAACTTTGTGCTGGTTGAAATTATCATTTGGGATGATCTTGCACATCTTGCACAGTTCAATTTATTGTTTGCAAATTCATCGCTGAAGTATATTCTTGTACAAGAATGTGCTTGTTGTGTCATACAGCTGTTCACAAGAGTAGCTCATAAGAAAAGAGAATTCATGGGTCCTTTGAGCATTGGATATGCAATCAAACAAATGCAATGACTACATTTCTTCCAATGTTTTGAACTTTTACAATGGTCTTACACTCATCACATTGTATTAATATTATGCTACAAGTGACCAAAAGTTTAAAAAAGTATACTTTAAGTTCATCAAATATTTTATCCCAACCCTTAATCTCATCCTAAACCTGAACCCTAAAACTAACCCACGTAAACCCTTCATTGATCTTAACACTAAAACTAATCCTTATTCCTTCCTAACCCTAAATCCCTTATATTAAGATTTTGGATGGAATTTATAGTATACTTGATCCAACTTATTAATAAAGTAATAAATTGAAAAGGATTGGCAACTGATAATAGATTTTTAGTAGTATTATAGGCCAAACAAAAATTTATTGGACAGTGTAAACAAAAATCCAGAGTGCACGGCCCCATTGTTTGTAAATGTAACCCTTGCCCTGGATTTTTGTTTAAATTGTCCAATAAATTCTCATTTTGCCTGTAGTTTTATTTTGACTCTGTTTTACTTTGTAACTGCAAAATTTTCACTTTAGAACAAGAGAATTGTAAAAGTAACATTTTGATAGATTTTGATATTGAGAATTCATTTGAATTTACTTGCATTCAATTTTCTAGTGATGCATTCTTGTGAACAAAAGTATCCCAAGTAGCTGACATGTCAGGTAATGATGTCTCAATCCCAGGGTTACTAAGTGGAAATGTGGGTATACGGATGTGCGGCCGAGAAGGGTATCAATTTCAAGCCGTCAGGTTTATGAATGACCCCTCATTTTTTTGAAAATCTAGTTTGGATATCGATTATATTATAGAAATAGGTTTATTTTTGGGTGTTTTATTGCTCACTGGTATGCGGATCAATAGTAGAAATAGCAGTAAATGTAAGGGTAAGTTCATGCAAAGATGTTACAAAATCATAAAAAATCTGTATCTATTTTCAATATTTTCTCTTGATTTTTTCTCTAGATATTGATGAGTGTGCCTCTGCTCCATGTCAGAATGGTGGTACCTGTATTGACGGCATCAATGGATACACATGTGACTGTGTAGCAGGATTTACTGGTGTCAACTGTGAAACAAGTAAGGAAAAAAATAAATATCCTATAAAATTTTGTCAAATTCAAAATTCATTTTAATACCATATATGACAATATATCAATAAATCATAAATTTAATGACAATGATGTAAAAACAAAATTTTAAGGGATTATACTTCTGCACTTCTGGAATTTACGTAGCATTAGTGGGTACTTTTAGAAGTGCTACATCTGTTGTCAGCTTGTCTTGTGCTCTTGGTGATAACGTCAACAGATACCAATGATGTCATGAAACTTACGAATGTTATTTCATCCGTCCCCTCTACTGATGCAAAACAATATGCAACAAAAATTGAGGAGATAGCAAAGGGCATATTTGTTTGATTTGTATGGTTAATGTGACTTATTGTGCTAAGTTTTGTATTTGGTTACAAAAGCAATATGTGGCATGCATACATTCGCCAAAATTACCAATCTTTGCTTTCAAACAACTGTGTATACATTCAAAAGAGACTTATTTTGTGGAATGATGTATTTATGTCAAAAATTTATCCTCTGACCCGGCTTTTTAAGGTAGCTTTAACGGCTACGGTGTCCTGCACAGAATTTGTTCAAAATTTCACAGAATGTGGAGAATGATGAAAAAAACTTCTATTCCAAATTTAGATTTTTTCCGTCCAAGCGTTTTCAAGTTACGCTATTTTTTATTTTCCAATTTCCCATAGACTCTGTACATGGCATATTTGGCCACCATGAAAATTTCACAAAATTTGTCAAATTTCTGAAAAAAATACTATTTACAAAAGATTTTTTTTCTCTGGCACTGGTTCATAAATGAAACTAATTTTCTTTTCCTTGCATTGCAAACTGATCACAGATTGTCATAAATTTTGATTTAAAGAAATTTCTTTCATCGTTTATGTACGGGAGACTTCTAATGTTTCTACTTCCCGAATTTTATTGCGTTAATTTTTAGAAACACTGAATAGCCAGATTTCTCAGAATTTTCATTCATACTTCCCATGCTTCAATTTTAACAAACAAGGTGTCAAATGAAAGCTTATCACATTTGCAACAATCTCTCGTTGGCTTTTAAAATTAAAGTGTTTCTAGAAAATTTTATAGGTGTTTGAAAATATGCCTAAATTTAGGAGCTAAAAAATCAATTTTCTTGATAATAAAACACTTTATGGCAAAAAGCCCACGAGAGAATTTAGCTTTTGTGATCCTTCACCAGCCCCTAAAATTTGAATGTCATAGCACATTCCCTCTTGACATGAAAATTCAAAAACTCTTGAATTTTAGGGAATTTTCAAAAAATAAAGAAAAACATAAGAAATTGGCCGAATATTATAAAACTTATAAAATGTTACCATTGAAGGGTTTTCTTTAAATGGAATTAAGTTTTAGTTCACATTTCCCAAAACTATTCACTTTATAGCTAATTTTCTGACATGTGTAAATAGCCGTTCAAGCTACCTTAAATCAGTTGGCAAGGATTTATTAAGATGAAAAAATGAAATGTGAAATTGCTAATATAGCCAGGACATGAAATTAGTGTTAAACCGATCTGATCGGATGGATCGGAATCGGACCGATTTTAAGCTTATCTGATCTGAATCGGAATTATGAACCAATCTTTATTCTACCGATCTCACAGACCAATTTTAACGAACCCTAGATCGATGGATTTAGCAATATTGTGTTAATGTCAGCAATTTATTGTTCTTTGTAATAAACATTTAGAGAACCTGAATGTGAGTCGGTATCAGCCGATTTGAAAAGATCTTGGTAAAGATAAGTCGGACACTACATGAAATCTTATCAAATATGTCCTAGTTTTCTAGTCTTTGCCTTCATGCTTAAATTTCTTTCTATTAAATATATTATGTGTATTTTATACTTTTACACTGAATGCAAGTATGATATTCTGCATGAAAGATGAAGGAAGCAGCTATTACAGTCTTGGAATTATTTGGTAATGAAATCTTGCAAAAAATGAACTCTAGATATCCTAAACTGTTGAACGTATATTTTTTATCTCTTATACCCATTTATTCTTGAAATATTCTTGTGTACTTTTCTTGCTGTGATCTAGACCCAGGTAAGTGAAAATCAGCTAAATTGCTGTCATGACTCCTTGGTGTTATAGTTTCTCTGTAATCATACATTGAGAACCTTGGTCAAATAAAATGGAGCCTAGTATTTCCAGGAAAAGATTTCAGTTTATGCCTTAATTTCTGTTACATATCTTATTACATAATCGGGGGAAAACGATGTACTATAAACCTTACCCAGTATATCATGATCTGTTCCCAAAAATTCCTTGATATCCTCATGTCATAATTCCATTTCCCGCTGAGGGAGCACTTGAAAATTCGACCGGTGGTTATCCGATTGCTCTTGCTCTGACATTACCATCCGCACAGAGCCGCTGGTGTTCCACATGGTCAGCTGCTGGTTGAGTTTTGAAGTGGTCCCAAATCCTTAGTTAATTCTCCTTTCTCTTAACAGTCCTACCATATGATAATTTAAGCATAAGTTAAGATTTGTGTCCAATTAATCCAAGAAATTTACTTGTATTAATAAGCACTTTCGTTTTCAATATGTTGTGTTTAGTATTTACACCTTTTTCCTAGAATTTAATTTAACTCTTTACATCATCACATGTCCACAACTTTTACTTGAAGCAGGGCATCTTAAACTAGGAAAACATCTGAAAGGATGGTGTGAAAGCTAGTGAATGTAGGTAAACATACCTGCCAACTGTCCCTAATTTATCGGGATCATTTCGATTTACAACTCTCAAAATGGCAAAAAATTGGGAAGTCCTGATTTTGATATATTAAAAAAAAAAAAAAAGGAAAAGTCGCCAATCCTAGCCTGTATTCAGTAAAATGCTCTTTGTCTTTATCTTATTCATTCCCTGTGCTTAGGTCTGGTGGTTGGAAAAAAGTTACAAAGACTCTGCACCAGACCTCTTCTACTGCCTTACACTATTACAAAATCGAACATTATCAAGTCAATAAAACAGGCAAAATCATGAGATTAAAAATAGATTAAAGGGAAAAAAGAGCTGGTGCCATATTCGAGATACCAAGCACAGGGCTTTAAAAGTCCAACCCACCCCAGCCCCGAGCAAAAAGGTGAAAGAGGCAGACCAAGCACAGCTTGGGCTGCCTCAGACTCTTGAACCAAACCCACCCAACCTGCCCACCCCTCACAACACAGAACCAAGACAACAAAAACTAAACAAAGACAAAAAAAAAAGCACAAAACAAGACAACAGACACAACTCTTCCATGATTATGACATCAAGATCAAAAAGACCCAAGATTGGAGCCCAAAAAA
>JXSR01S016367.1:20660-33067 GCA_000969725.1 Ophiothrix spiculata | reverse complement strand
ATGGTCACGTGCCACAGCAGTTGCAGTCGGCAGACGACAATGAAATAAAATGAAATAGTACCGCAAAAGTGCTTGATAAAAACGGCAACGTTCGTCGTTGTTGGAAACATACTGTCGAAGTGTCGAACTTTGTAAAAAGATGAGGCACAAAGGTACTGTTTATTTCCCGGAAACGATCGGAATTTGTTCAAGCTTTCTAGTATCCTCGGAAAAGATCGGTTTGAAAAGGTCTATTGTGTTACGAAGTAATACGAATGAGAGGTTAAAAACATCACTTGAGGTTTTTGATTGACAGATTACATTAGAATGATCCAAATGCAAAAAGAAAATTATCCCTAAGCTAAACCAATGACTATTTGTTTGATGTTGAGAACTCTTAATTGTTTAAGTCCAAAATCGTCATAATCAAAATTTTCATAATCAAAACTTTAAATCATTTCCCTTCTAAACATATCATTAACAGTCTTATTTCTACATATCATGGGAAATTGAAATTACATATCTCTCTCCTATATTATGAAACAATATTTTAAATGTTTAAAAGGGGTGTAACTCAAATCGTGAAAATGGACTTAGGTACTTTTTTCTCTCAAATCTTTATTTGTTCAAGACATGTGTAATTCTAATTTTTCTTTTAAGGTTAAAGGGAATCCATCTGCTCAGGAAAATGTGAATCATAACTATTTTTTAATCATGAAAGATAAATAGTTTCCACTGCATTTGAGGGGACTCGAACCATGGATTATGGCAGGGGTTAGTCATGCATTACGAAGCGAGGGATCTACCGCTGAGCTATCAAGGCAGCGTTGAGATCGTGAACTGAAATCTAAAACATAAACATTAGAATGTCGTATTTTTCTTTTGTTTACATAAAAATTGCAATTTTTGCCTCATTGGAATGCTCAATTTGTAAGTAAATTATGCAAATGCGTATATCAGACAAAATTTAGATAATGTAAGTACTTAAAACATACAATTCACAGCTCAAACAGGGCGAACTCAGAGTCGTAATTCACTCTCGGATTTTCGGGCAAAACAACGCGGGTTTGTTACATTATCATTCAAAATCAGCAAAGCATATTTATAAAATATTGTTTGTAATTCAATAAGAAGTATCAAGCCTACAATCTATCAAAATTTGTAACCAGTCGAATTGTTCGAACATCATGAAATTATAAGGTTTCGGCGAAAAGGGTCAACTTTTCCAAGTAGTCTTTAGGCGTCATTTTGACCTTGATAATGGACGTGAAATCACTAGTAAAGATTAATGTATAAACTAGAGACAGAATTCAATATGTACGCCATTGTGATATTATAATGGGTGTAAATAGGTAAAAACTTGCAGTAAACATGACATTCAGCCGAGCGAGACGTTTTTAGGGACTGTAGCCTGAAATCGTATATTTTATTCTTTGCTATGAAATGAAACTTTCAATTACCATATGGATTCAACTACAAGCTTAAATATTACGGATGTGAACACCGCTCTAAGAAAGTACTTACTTATATAATTTTATTTAATCGATTTATTTATGTATGATCTTCCTGTTTCCTTAGGACGAAGTCTATGAGATACAGGGTATGTCAATATTTTCAAAGCGATGTAGAGTACAATGAAAACAAGGATTTACTATATTTATACAGGAAAAATAACTGCAATCAAATTCTGTATTTAAGAAACAGGCGACCTGATTTAATAATAACCACTAAAAAAACAGAATAAGATATCACTTCAGGTATTCGAATGAAACTTTGCCCTTTCCTTTGATAAGAAGTATGGTTGTTTATTTTAGAATTTATTTACACTTACTGAATTATTCATTATTGTAAAGGATCCGTCACACATCACCGTATAGAGTCAAAACGTACGAATAACGTACACTGTTTCGGTCATTGAAATACATGTTTATAGATTACCAAACCAGTGTACGTTATTCGTACGTTTCGTGATGTGTTATAGAGCCTTAATCAGTCATAGAGATAACGGGCGCCGGCCGCCCGTAATTTGAAAATACGTAGTCATGGTAGTATTGATCATTTGATGGTTTTTCTTGCAACTCAGGTTGCTCCGAGTAACGTCTCGATGTCTGCTAAACATTAATAACTCATTCCACGGAAAATAAAACTATTTTTGACTTCAAGCGAAAATTAGCCTTTTTATTCAACCACTTAAGCATATATTTGTAACTTGGTACGTGAAGTATTTCCCAAACATAAATCACAAAGTTTGTCTTTATGTGCATGAATTGGCACATGTTTTAATTCAAAAATCTCACAAACGTTACGAAAATGCCACAAATGTTACCAAACCAAAAAAATGCATTTAACGAAGTCCTGACGATAGAATTTCTTAACCTTTAATGATATGTTTGTAAATATGTTACCAATCATCTGTGTAAAGTGCAATAAAATATTCGCAAACACGTCAGAGAATTTTTTACTTTGAACAACTTTGAAGCAAAAAAACCCTTTCTGTTCATGTCACAAACGTTACCGAACGTTACTTGAACTTTATTCAGGATTTGAGCAAATTAATTTAATTCTTAAACACCTAAATGTCTTAACCCCACCAATATGAGCACCATTATCAACAACAAACTCATGGGTATAATGTTTATGCTAAGTTGTGTAGCCATTTAAAAGCGAAATTTTTCATTTTTCGGTCACAAACGTTGCATAGGAAGGAGAGTAAACACAATCAAAACCATTCAAATCTTTTGCGAACTCTAAAACTCCCAAAGAATCACGTGGACCGTACTTTAATGGCGACCAATGTATTTGTCAAACACTTCACTGAGACTGTTTACAAAGCATTAAGACTCGAAGTGTCAGTCTTTAAGTTTAAAAAAGATCGGATTTAAGTCTATCTAAAGTTCATGTATGTACTTTTTATGTTTTTAGCGACATGGATTAGGATTGTGTCAAATTCGCATTATGTGAAAAGTTTTAAACCTCGATATCTTTTTTTTTGAAATAAAATAACGATAAAAAGCAAGAGTAACAATAGTACTACTGATTTAAAAAGTAGGTTTAATCTCTACCCATACGTACCAAGGTCGTTACAATCGACTGAGTTGTTACGTAATTATAACGTCATGAAGTACGATTACCCTGATATGAATTGTGTACCGTAAAAAAAAGACAAACATTGACATTTTATGCTGTTTTAAATAAGCAGCTTCAAATGTTGGACTTCACAAGTTTTTTGTCTTTAAAACAGAGAAATACTAACATATTCTTTACGTTTCAACTTTATAGTATGCCATGCATGCATTTTCAAATGGCAACTTAAATTAATTGGTAGCTGTCGACTTAAGCAGCGCGCCAAAATTGCAACATTGAAACATCCAGTCCCTCGCCAACAATGAGGATATAGTGTTTTACCCAAGGAAACAACACGTTGACACAAGACAATTGATGCTCAAATTCATAACCTATAGATCATGAGACGAGCGTTGTTTCCATACGGCCAGTGTGCTCCTTAAAGAACATTTGACCACTTAAACGTTGACGAATACCCTACGTTCATCAATGGGGTGATAAATTCGATGTTTGAAAACACAATAATCTTCACCTTAAGATTACTTTAAATGCTTAGGAAAGATTCCTTTGCATTTTTGATTGGGTTAATTGACTCTTTAATAGAACAAAGGTTCTTTTCTGTCTTCCTCTTTTTCTCTTGCCATCCTTGGTTGCCAACTCTATCTTTACATTCAGAGAATAGTTATGGGCGTGTAAGAGTTGTAATCAAATCAGATGATTTTGAGAAATCTTTATAAAATGGTGATGATTGTGACAGTCAAAAATTCTGCCGAGTTTTGATAACCAAGAAGTAAAATACGCTTAATCAAGAATCATTATATATGCAAGCGCAAAGCATACACTAACTTCATAACAATGTAACTGTCTGTTAATATAATTGTTGACAGCGGCATAATATGTTCCATATATAAATATATTTGTAATATGAGAACCTCTGACCAATTGACTCTCCTCTGAGTGCTGTCATTTTATATATCGGATCTATATTATGACATGACTAGAACTTATTCCCCTGAGCAAAGTTCCGAATGCTATTTCTTTTTCAGTAGGAAAATGTTCCACAGAACATGAGTTGATTTGACTCTTGCAATCAGATGATGATATATGCAATATATTACAGAACTAAATGATATGTTACCAAACGTTCCTTGCAGTATTAGCCCTTTCTTATACTGAGCGATTTTTAAATCATATTATTCGGTTGGGGATTGTTGCATCCCAATTTTAATAAGCGAATCCTTCAGACCCGTGTATGTGGAACCCCTTATTCCGCTAATACCAGATTCAAGGTCATTCATAATTGTATGACGTCAAATGCTCTCGGGTTTTCTAATTTCAGAAACAACGGTTTTTAAGGAAAAATTGTTAGGTTTTAGACAATATTGAGAACAAGCTACTCTCACTCAATTGCAGGCAGTGGCGACAGAAACTTCAAAATTGCACTTCTTTTTGGTGCAATATTTTCATGTTGTTGATTGTTGAAAGGTTTTAGGTTCCATAACATTTCTATTGAAGCTAACTAGTATAATGTTATTCAAATTTGCAGAATTTACTGTTTTCGTCATTTTCGTCATTTTACGCATTTTTCGGACTGCGCGAAGTTTTTTTCGGAAATCGTTCATCCGTTTTACATGGTGAGAATCTTTAAATTACAGTAGGCAGTTCTAAATTATTATGAAAAACTTGACCACCACGTAAGTACCTAAAATAAAACATAATATTCAATGAACACCACGTAAGTACCTAAAATAAAACATAATATTTAATGATTAAAGGAACCAGAGACAAGAAAAAAATCAACTTCACTTAATCATAACATTGTGAATTTCCTCGAGCCATATTACCAGCAAATCACTGGAAGACGGAAACAAAATATCTCGTAGGAAAATGAAACGCAATAACATAACATAACATGTATGTTGTAAAATAACATGACCATTTGACTTTAATGCAGACAGCCTTTAGCTATAGGAAAAGATGAGTCTGAGCACACTGATACTGATAGAGATAGAAGCGTAAAATTAAATCCTACAATGAGGATATCACTGTAAAAATTAATTGGTCAAAAAGGTATTAGAAGACAATTTAAATGTTAGTCATTTAAAATAGAATATTTGTAATCCAAAGCATATTCTGTTACATTCTAAATGTATATAAGGGGTTAAATGGATAACTTATAGTGTTATCAATAATAGATTTTTTCTTTGTAAGTCATGAATATAAACAATATTCATGATTTGTAAGTATTCCATTTTAATGTAATTTTTTTGCATGTACTTATATTTGTGAAGCTTTAGCTAGTTTGCATGGAAAAAAACCTTCGGGATATGATAACCTAACATTTGTTGTCTATTTTTCGCCCAATTATGACTATCTATCTATCTAGGCTAATGTTCATCCACTTGTTGAATGAAGCCCTCCTCATAACACTTCCATTCCTGCCTATTTCTTGCTATTCTTGTCCATGCAGCCGTTCCCATGTATGTTGTGATATCATCTCTCCACCTTCTTCTCTGTCTTCCTCTTTTTCTCTTGCCGCTCTTGGTTGCCATTCTGTTAGCTTATATGTCCACCTATTGTCCTGAAATCTTGCGACATGCCCAGCCCATCTCCATTTCGCCTGCCTGATTTTGTCAATTATATCCATAACCCCAATTTCTGTCTGATAGTTGTGTGATTTACTCTGTCTCGAAGTGACAAGTTCATCATTTTTCGTTCCATAGCTCTTTGAGTAGTAATAAGTTTCTGTTACAGTTCTTTTGTCAATGACCATGTCTCTGCACCATACGTTATGGTTGATAGTACACACTGGTTGAACAGCTTCTTTCTCAGCGACATAGGTATGTTTTTATCGGTCAGCATGTGTTTATGTCTGCCAAAGTTCATCCATCCCGCTTTAATTCTTAGCAATACTTCTTCCTTCGTGGTGTCTTCCATTTTCAATGTTTGTCCTAGATATTTGTATTCTTCGACTCTTTTTAGTGTTCGACCTTCTATTCAGATTTCTTCCTGAGTATTAAAGTTTGCCATATATTTAGTTTTGTCTTTATGCTTAGTTAATCCAATCAAATTGCTTTCCTTGTTTAACCTTGCAAGCTGGTCCTCCATTTCTGTGATCGATGTTCAAATCAAGGCTACGTCGTCAGCAAAACGAAGATCTGTTAACTTGTCTCCATCAATGTTTATACCTCCATCTAACTGTGCCCTTTTGAATACCTCTTCAATTGTTGTTGTAAATATCTTCGGTGATAGAGTATCCCCTTGTCTGACTCCCCTCTGTATTAGGACTTCCCTCGAAATGTCGTTATCAATGTGGATTCTTGCTATTGCTTCAGTGTATATGCCCTCCAGTATTCTTACATAGCCTTCATCAACATTCACTTTCCGAAGTGCATCAAACTTATCTGAGTGTTCAATGGAATCAAATGCCTTTTGATAGTCCACGAAACCAAGACAGAGTTTAAGTTGATATTCACTATTAGTTGATTCACTGCATGCAAATGGTCTGTTGTTGAATAACCAGCTCTGAAACCAGCTTGTTCCCTGGGTTGGTTGTTATCCAACAAGTCCTTGATTCTGTTTTGTAATATTTTTGTAAACATTTTGTATAGATGAGATAAAAGGCTTATGGGACGGTAGTTTTTAACATCTGCTTTGTCCCCCTTTTTGAACAAAAGAATGATCTTTGCCTCTTTCCATGCCTTTGGTATCTTCTGTGTCAATACAATCTGGTTGAAGAGTTTGATTAATTATTTAAACATCTCCTCCCCTCCTTGCTTTATAACATCACTTGTGAGTTCATCGTTCCCTGGAGCTTTATTATCTTTCATGCATTTCACAGCTTCTTCTACTTCTAGAATCGGTGGTATGTCTGTAGTTTTGATTGGAATGTTTTTATGTCCAGTTATATTTCTTGAGGATGTGTAGAGATCCTGGTAGAAATCAGCACATATTTCCAAGTGCTCGGATCTCTTTGAAGTTAAAGTGCCATCTTTTTTCTTTAGTTTGCTCATTCTGGTCTTTTTACCTGTCTTCTTTTCAATCACTTTCGGCCCCCTTCCACTTTCTAGAGTTGCAAGAATAAGTTTGGCAGTTCTTTTTCGTGTTCTTTGTCTGCGTTTCTTTTTCACTGTTTTTACTACTTCGGCATATTCCACCTTTTCATAAGTGGACATTGTTTCTTTCAATCTAAGTTCCTTCATTCTTTGATCTAGTTTCTCTATTTCCTTATCCTCCTCAGATCTTTGAACCTTTAATTTTTCTTCTGGAGCTGGCTATATCGACATTGGTTATGACCTCACAGTTCTGTATTATCCCTCTCTGGTTACTCAATATATAGTCTATCTGGTTTTTGTGCAGTTTGTTGGGACTTTCCCAAGTCCAGTACCGAGTCTTGTGCTTTTTGAAATACGTGTTGGCCACTTTGAAGTTATGTTCTATCGCAAATTCTGCCATTCTATCCCCTTTTTTATTTCGTTCTCCATATCCGAACGTTCCCATAATGTTTTCTTCTCCTTCTTTCCGTTGTCCAATTTTGGCATTAAAATCACCCATTAGAATTGTATATGTACTAGGATTGTCTCTCATAATTTTGTTGATGTCTTCGTAGAACTCCTCTACTGCTGCGTTATTTCCTAATAGTTGTACTTTCATGTAGGCTACCCTTTTGGAGTAACTTGTAACTTCTTTAACATAGTCTTTGAATTTAGGATGGATTAGGAATCCAATCCCTTTTGCATTGTTGTCCTCTTCTGTTTTTCCCCTGTTGTACAGCCATGCACCTCCCTTCAGTTCAGTAAGTCCTTCTCCATGTATCTTGGTTTCTGCTAACCCAACGACATCCCATTTGAATCCGTCTAATTCTTCCAATTCCCTTTCCGGACCAAGTGTACTTTAGGTCCCATCCATAATTTTAGGGTTAGGGTTTAGGGTTAGTGTTAGGGTTAAGTTTAATTTAGGGTTAGGGTTAGGGTTAGGGTTAGGGTGTAGGATTAGGGTTAGGGTTAGTTTTAGGGTTAGGGTTAGGGTTTAGGGTTAGGGTTAGGGTATAGTTTTTGATGGGACCTAAAGTATACCTTTTCCCTGTCCTGCAGTTTTATTTCATTCATCCATTTTACAGCTTCCCGAAGGCTTTGACTGCAAAATATCATCATAAGAAGAAACTCCTTTAATACTTTAAATGGTCGAATTGCAACTACTGTTGTTGCGCCCGTTATGGCCATGGGCTCTACGGCCTCCATTATAAACTTTCTCCATATTTGTAATGAGGGCAGGGCGTGTTGCAGTAGGGGAAGCGACAACTTATTTTTAAGATGGTACAAAAAAGTAGTCCTCCCACCCGTGCTCGCCGCTGGCTGTACCGTCTACGGCACTCCGGTATCAAGTTTAAGAGATCTAATAACAAAAACTTGGCCAGACATAGTTATGACTAATTGGTTGTAAACATTTTACTGTGTATAAGTTCTTTTTTAATGAATATAATCTTAACTTATAATTCAATCGCGAGCGCTTTAATATCTGATGTGGTGTCCACATTGACCCCTCTTGACCACAAATGGATAGATGGAGGAACTAGATCACGTAAGTACCTGAAGGAAAACATAATATTCAATGATTAAAGAAACCAAAGACAAGACAAAAACTATATACGGTAATTTCACTTAAGCATAACATTGGAAATTTCCTCGAGCCATATATTACCCGCATAAGCAGTGATTATCTCAGTTCAGGAAGACGGAAAGAAAATATCTCCTAGGAAAACGAAACGCAAGAACAGAACATAACTAGATGTGGTAAAATAACATGACCATTTGACTTGAATGCAGACAGCCTTTAGCTATAGGAAACGATGAATTTGAACACACAGATACTAATGGTGATGGCAGCGTAAATTGAAATCGTGCATTTCTGTACAAGGTTCACCAAAATTGCTTTTATTAAGCAAATTCTAATTTAATTAAATGTATATCGTTATAAAACATTTAATTAAAATACCTCTTCCTATTCCATGTGTACACATTCAAATATATTTCCAACTATCTATAAAATAAATAAAGTGACTACTTAAATGAAGGCAGATACGGTGGGTCTTGCCAGGATCCCGTTACTCAAATCAATTTAGATGAAATATGTAATAATTATTACATTACATATTAAAAACATGTGAGGCATTTTTTAAAACTGAATCTAACCATTAAATTAAGGTTCATTATAGCTCCATGATGTAATACTTGGATCACCTGGAGTGCTTTTGAGCATACATGCATGTTTAGATTCAACTAATCTGCTTGAAACTAAACCCTCCTGGGCATTTAAACAATATCGTGTACATGCTCTGCGGTCATTTTTAATGTAAAAAAAAAATCAGTGGCACCACCTTCGGTTAGGTAGGGTAGGGAATGGTGTGGTTGCCACTACCAAAAATAGTAAGTCGCAATTTTGAAAAATATCTGCATGGTATGAATTTGAAACTTGCAGGACCTGTTAGAATTGTCGTTTCCTTTATTTATTATTAAAAATTCGATAAAAATCGGTCATTTAGTTAAAAAGTTGGCAATTTTTGTCCGAAAATCAAAATTTTGGGCCCGTAACAGCTTGTGACGACACAATTACATAAAACTTTGACCGATTTTCATAATCTTGATATCAATGGAAAGAAAAGACAATACCTTACTCTACATAACATGTTATATGATGTGTTTTTTGTATATTTATGAATTTGTTAAAGGAATGAACATTTGGTCAAAATGGATTTCTTTTGCTCCAAAATTTGTAGAATTTGAGAAAAACGGTCCTAAAATGCGTCAAAATTTGATGGAGATCAAGTGTCACCATGTTCTAACTTAAATTGAAGATAATTGGCCGACTACTATTTTGTATGTGGCTTTAGCATAAGAACATTATCAGCATATTTAAATACATCTGATTTAAAACTTTCAGTTTTTTCATTCACCCGTATCCGGCAAAGTGGACATTGACAAATCTAAAAATGCAATTATCGCAAAGTGGACTTGTAAAACTAACAAGATATCAGAAACGCAAAGCAAGAAGAAAACAAGAACAAACAAAGAAAGGATTAAATTTTTATATTTAGCCATTTTTCAGAACGGAATACTTACGTAACGCCTTGAACGATTTTCATTACTTTGGTATCATTGGAATTAATTTAGGGTTAATTATTTTTTGATTTTGATAACCCTCCTTTCTTAACTTTCCTGTGTTGGAAACTCTACAATATTTTTCAATTGGTTTGTTAAACCTGAAGAGTTATGGTCATTGCTCTTGCCATAGGACACTTTCTGTGTGCAGTATACAAGTCAATAGTAATTTCGATGCAGGTTTACCATTTGATATAGTGACATGTCAAATATTACAATATCCAATATTAGGTGAACGCTCGCTTGGATGAATATGAGAAATTAGCATGAGAAAGGTGTGGTGGATTTGTTATAGGGTGAATATATTAAGAAATTGAACATAAACTGCAAATGAAATAGTTAAATAATTTTTTTTGGCAAACAAGTAAATAACAAAGAAAAGAATATATCGAACAATGCATACATTCATGAATTCGAAATTAGAATAAAAATGTCTTTCATTACAAGTCATTAAATTCTTTTAGCTAAATATACATGGCACTTAATTAGACAAATCAAATGCACGTTTTTACCATATCGATAAGAGTCAAAATCCCTGGAATAAAAGTTCTAAGACATGGTGGTGCTTTCAATATGAAGATTAGGGTGAAAACTTAGTCGGCCTTTAAACAAAATTTTCGCTACCAAACATTGACGAGTCACTCAAAATAAAATAACTTCAACACCGAGTTGAGACCAAATAAAATTTCGCGCTAGATTGCACATGTATTGAATTGCCATATACATTGCACTAAATGTTTGTTCATACTTTAAATTCGATGGCAAATATTTGGTGATGTCACGACCAAATGTTTGGTAGCGAAAATGTTGTTTGGAGGCCGACTATGTTTTCACCCATACACGTGTGTACACGATCATTAATCTGGAAAGAGCCATTATATCTTTTTTGTTTTCTTTTTTGTTGAAATGCAGATACAGCCTTGTGACTCACCCACTCGCCCACATAGTCATTGAAAATATAACAAGTCATAAGAGTACCTTAAATTATACAAATACTGAAGTAGAAACGCCAACTTGATACAGAAATGTTTTACAGTTTAAAATTAAAGAAAAAATAAACACACTTGATCTAGATTCATGTTTTCCATATGATAATGAAACACAATATTAATCTTTAAAAAGTCATTATAACTTTCGACCTGAGGATTTTTCTTCAAATCAGTTTATCATGTAAAGGCGTATTCATTTTGATAAACGTTGATGAGCGTCAAATATAAACCAGATACATTATTCATATGCTATTGCTTCAACAGCTGCATTACAATCCGTGAATAGTAGAGGCGCACTAAATACCCCGACCATACGGCGGCGTTTAAAACTTGCTTTTCATTTGAAGAATAAACGCTTGCGTTTAACATCATTGTGACAGTGAACAAGCCACAGTTGCAGCTATCGCATCAGAGAAACCGGGCTATGCAGAAGTACATATCGGTAGCAGTACACGGAAACAAGGCTAGGCTGTGCCAAAATGCCAGATATCACAAGTTTACAACCATGCACCAATCTTAGTGTAGAATTTGCTGAGGAACACCTCTACAACTATTTCCAGCGTGTTTTCATCTTAATAGTTGTGCCATGTGTGACAGTTTTAGGAATAATTACTAATTCTGCATTTTTGTTTGTGATATATCGTGTACCAAACATGCGAACTCCGACAAATTTTTATCTAGCTAATTTATCTTTTGCTGATGGAGTTCTGTTGATTGTTACTACTCTTAATTATATTTCAACATATATTAAACTACCAGTGGATTATGGCTATCCATTTGAGAGAGCTGGCTGTGCCATCTCAATGTGGGTCATTTATGTATTTAGTTTGGCATCGATGGCATTTTTGACACTGGTCGCTATTGAGAGATATCAAGCTGTTTGCAGACCACTTTATTATCGACAACGAAACGTTAGTTCTCATCCACTTTATGAAAATATGAAGTATACGTTCCTGACATGGATAACATTAATGGTCATAGTTGTTGTACCTTTATCATTTGTTGATGTAGAATACAAATGTTTCATATGGCCTCCGGAAGAACCATTTATAAATTTTCCGTCAATATTACAAAATTGCCAATGGTCAAACTGGACTTGGATCTTCCTAGATACTCTTGATATCTCTGAATTCTTCCTCGCTTTGACGATCAATGTTGTAGTTTATATTAAAATCGTCCGCGAATTAAATAAACACCAACAACCTAAAGGTAAATCATT
>JXSR01S016365.1:11388-23151 GCA_000969725.1 Ophiothrix spiculata | reverse complement strand
ACCTCCAAATCATTCCACAAAACAGTAAGTATTACAGTGCCATTTTTAGTCCTGTCTGTTTTTTAAAGGTTTTTTACGGCATGCCGATGTTTCCATCCACTTTGAGAGGATGTATACAAATAACTCATTGTCCCCGCTGAACGAGTTCGAAAAGGGATATGTGGCGGGGACATATTTTACGCATCGCGTAAACCCGAGTTTTACTTGTTTTGATAGGTATAGTGTCTGACCGATCTGATCGGATGAATAGGAATCAGACGGATTTTTAAGCTTATTGGATCTGAACAAATCTATATTCTGCTGATCTCACAAACCGATTCAACAAACCCTGGTGATTTCTGTATTTTGCATAATTCGGAACATCTGTCGTGAAGGTGTCGCCATTAACCCTAACTCTACCAAACATCAAAAAATAACACAAAGTAAGTTCAATCGCCGAAGTCCGAATATGTCATGGACCGGAGTTAACAATGATCACAAAATCGCTGCCATGGTAGCGCCTGTTCATCAGTGGCTCGACATAGTGATTATGAGATTGGGGTGCGAGAGGTTCAAATCCAGGGGGACACCCGCCATTTTTAACTTGCAGATTTCCAAGGAGATAGTTTTTAAACGGAGAATTGGTGTACGGGTTAGGTTTAGTAGCGTCAACTATATATATATGATATTTATGTTTCTTTCTTCTTTTCCAGGAATTTTATGTGCGGTGCATACATAACCTGTTGACAGGGTTCATTATTCAGATGCCTTTAAAGGTAAGAAATTATATCATATCAAATTGTCACCTTTTTTCAGGATTCTAATAAGTAAAATATGTCAAATTTTACTGTTCAAGCAAATTTTAGTTTGGCTTTCCAGATTTTTTTTTTTTTGCTTTTTCCTCCAAAAATACCTTTTTTGGCCCATATCCCAGTTTTTGTCACAATCAACATCGCCATGTGATTGGCATGTTTTTCCACTTCTATAAATGTATGCTTTATATGGTTCTAATTTACTTAGCAAAAGCTATTCAAAAAATTATTGTAATTAAGGTTACGATTGAATGAAGGGATTGTGAAGATCCTGCAAGCTACATGCTGCTTACAACTATGACTCTGAAAAGGTATCTATTTCAATTTTTAAAATAAATCATATATATTATAATCATGATTTTGATGTATGGATGATTCTACTGAAACTGTGCCCTGAAATAACTTGATTTAGGTAGACAACGTCATTTAGTGCTGAATCTTGGTAATTGCCAGGGCTTTGCCATACTTTTGTATGCATGTTTTAAACTATCTTTGTTTTTCTGTGAAAGATGTGGATGATATTATTTTCAACAACTCACCATATCTCCTTATACATGGCGCACCGTACCATTTTTGATTTGTACTTTGTCATTTAGTGCTGAATATTGGTATTTGCCAAGTCCTTGCCATACTTTTGTCTTCCCAGAAATGCGTAGGAACTCTCTAAGATAGTGGAGGCCTCCTACTTATTATGATTTATTGACATTGTTCCAAATTAACTTTTTTTTCTGTGAAAGATGTGGATGATATTATTTTCAAAAAATTATATCTTTATATACATGAGCGTACCATTATTGATTTGTGATGAGCCAGCAGTTAATATTCAAATTAGGGCGTCACACACAGCATAATGTTCGCGTAAGTGCCTTTATGCACTACGCATAAGATAGCACACTGTTCATCACACGTCATGAACTGAGTACATGCAAAGCCTGGTGCTTGGGAACATTTGTAAACGGCAGAGCAACAAATATTCAATAAGTAGCATTTTGCTTGGATTCTGCTTTAATGTATCTGTTAAACTGAAAACATTTCAAATTATTTTATTCTGTAAGATTTTAGAAAGGTTTTCGTCGTTGAAAGGTATATAAACACGTTTCAGAGTTGTTACGCGATAAAATTATGCTGACGCATTGGATGCAGAGTTGTTGATTTGTGATGAATAGCTTTGTAGGGTGTTTGAATATCTAAGTAATTCAGGTTGCAATTGGAAAAAACAAGCAGGAGAAAAAATAGGGCTATCAAACAGTTTATCCCCTCATAATATCTTCAAAATGCATGGATTAAAAGATGATGCCACTGTATAGAGAAGAAAAAGTATTAAAAAATCAAAATAAAAACTAGTCAGAAAATTGTTATTGCCTTTTGGACATGTCATGCACTTTTTATGCCATGCACTGCCCTTTACTTTTACAATATAATTTAAATTAACCTCACTATCAGTCTTATACGAGTTTGTTAATTTGTTAATTTGAATTTTCTATGTAAGCAGTGTGGGATTTTTTTTTTCTTCCCAGGTTAAAGAGATCCGTAACCGTGGAGATGATGTTGGGCGTTTGCTAATGATGCATGCCAGA
Source organism: Ophiothrix spiculata (assembly GCA_000969725.1). Taxonomy (NCBI): domain Eukaryota; kingdom Metazoa; phylum Echinodermata; class Ophiuroidea; order Amphilepidida; family Ophiotrichidae; genus Ophiothrix; species Ophiothrix spiculata. The sequence goes on along the minus strand of JXSR01S016365.1, from coordinate 20,783 downwards.
GAGGGCACAGAACCACCAGCCAACCTACCGAGATACTTTGAAGACTTCATGAAATTGGTAAGGATTGTGGTCTCAAGCTTACAGATGATGTTCAAAGCTTTTAGTATTTTCGAATATGAAAGGCATGCCCTAAGAAAGACTATAGATTCCTTACAAGAATTACCCATGTTTTGTAGTTTGGTATTAAGATTCTCAGAGCTTTGAATTAAAAATGATTGTCATTAAATTTTCAGAGCTGTGATTAGAGCATTTACTTCTTCTTTTACTAGTATGGTGTCACTTAGCAATGTCCATAAGTAGGTTCTTTTAGCTGTTGTGGGAGTTTGGGTTGGGACATATGTGATGGCTCACCCCGAAAAGGGGAATGACAGAACACTATTCAAGAAATTATTGAAACTGAGCAGCAAAAATTAAAGAAAAAAATAAGAATTTCCGGCAGATTTTCTGTTGTAAAATTTGATCGCCTTGATCAATTTCAACCAGTTAAGTGTCATTTTAAGACTTAGAAAATGATGTAACAGATGAGCTGATAAAATCAAAATTGATATCATCTGTAAAGTCCCCCCCCCCTTTTCGGAGTAAGCTATCACATATATAGTTAAGGTCTCGCAGTCCGAGCATAGATTGATCCCATTGAAAAATTTTAGGTCTCTGCACCTACCCCGGATCACCATCCATTCTTTTCTTTCACTTGCTTTAGAAAGTTGATGTTTGAAATTGGTAAAACTGATGGTAATTAACATTTCAAAAACCAGCTAGCAGTGGTGAAGCCAGACTTTGGGGGGGGGGGGCAAAGACATTTCGTCCTAATTTATACTGATTTTCCCTCTGCGTGTGTACATTTCTTTCCAATTTTTCCTGGCAGAAAATCCATTTTCGTACACCAAAAATAAATTGCAAGTCGATTTTAAAAACTGACAAGCAAAAAAAAAAAGAAGAAGGTGATTTTTGTACATCTTTTGACACAATTTTCTGCTTTTTCCCATGTTTCCTTTCTAGTAGTCTTGCAGCTGCTCTCTCATTTTTCTTGTCCTTCCCCGATTTTTCCCGCTTGCTGTCCCGATATCCCGCTCGATTTTTTGTCAGGGGAGAGGGAGTCTGCACCTCCCTTGCCCTATGCTGGGTATGCCACTGCCGCTAGGTTACTCATATGTTACCAATCTGTTATTTTTTTTTAATTCCAGCTTGGTGCTTTATATTTGACCGATCCCTTACATCTGGAGCTCTCCTTGGAGTTTTGGTGTCCACCGGATCACTCACCAGGTCATGGTGCGAGTTATCTCGGTCATGTACATCAGAAGCACTCACATAGACAGGTATGTAGTATGTATTACTTCTTGATATAGTTTAATTGGGACCTTTAATATGACTGATCCCTTATGGTGCTTTATATGTATGTACCCACATAGACAGGTACCGGGGTGACTTTGAACACTTTTGTCAAATTAATCAGCCATTATCTCACTTATCCTTGATGATATTTTTAAAAAAATTAATGATTGAAAATGGGATACTATAGCAATGTTACATCTCAGAGACACTTCCGTAGGTGTTGCCAGTTGTTTGTTATAGCCTTAAAAATGTGTTGCCAATATTATAGCAATTTTCATAGGGGGGCCATGGGAAAAATCTTAATGGTTACCATGGTAACACTGATCCAATCAAATTAAAATTAATATGGTTGAATCAGGATTATGATAGTTTACAATAATAAATGAACATAATTTTGCAAATTTCTTTCTTATTCTGTATATTGAGAAAAAGCGATCTCGGGGTGACTTTGAACACCTATATCTCCCATATAAACACATGTATTTAGCTGGGTAACCAGTACCTTTGATTGTTGCTTACAGATTTTCAAGTCTGGGCACTTTGTTTGCATTATCACCCATTTTTGAATTTTTATGATCAAAACAATTGTATTTCTGTGGGATAATGATATTTTCTAGTTCTAGAAATGTATTTATCTCACTTTATTCCAGGAAAAATGTGTCCTGTTCAAAGTCACCCCATGCCGGGGTGACTTTGAAAAACACTTAAAAATTAAAAAATATGTATTAAACATAACAGCTTCATAAATGTAATCCGAAAAAATCTGGATACATATAATCCGAAAAAATAGATGGTGCAAAGTTATTATAGTCATTAATAACCGCTCTTTTAACATTCTTATGCCTTTTATGTTTAATTTTATGAAGAAATTCTTTATTAAACTTACTTCTTGCTTAAAGGTCTACTTATCCCTATATTTATACACTCTGCGTTACGTACGCGTTGAAATTGTAAATCTAATTGGACAGTCAGTAACTTATACGCATTTATTAATCTCGTGTAATTGCACGCTGCGTATCGTGTAGTGCGTTGAACAATGTCATGTACGTGTAACATGCTCGCGCTGTTTGGCAAGTTTCATTTTTTTAAGGTAAACCTGAATTCCAATGATTATTATGGGACGATGGATGGTTGTATTTTCTATGTTTTATTAAAGTAGTAAACACATTTAAAAATAATTATGTGGATTAATTTCTTTTCAATTTAATTGCAATCATTGTTGTGTATTAATTAGATTAATAACTGCTCTTCTCTCGTGAAATTGCACAAAAATAATGCACCTTGTCCAACTCACTCGGCTGCGCAAATTTCAGCACGCGGTGCATTATTATTGTATAATTTCACTTGCGTCAAGTAATATGCAGTAATTAATCTATAAATATAATCCCTATATATATATAATTTCGATCAGTCCAGGCATGCCAATCATCGCGTAATATGATAAACGCGTATATGTTTGGTGCATACGTGCTCTTTATTAGGGTTTTATGAGAAAATGCATTCAGCGCTAATGACATCACATACGCTGGTCATTACCTGATAATGATCATGCATTTGTTTGCATAAAACAAGAAATAATCTTAATCGATTGGATCGCGCTATCACGCAGGTTATTAATATGTCTTGATATAGCTTGAGGCTTTGAATAAAACTAATCCCTTTCATTTGGAGCTTTCCTTGGGGTTTTGGTGTGTATCCAAAGGGTGTTTTAAGTACTTCCCACCATTCAATTCAAACTGTTACTTCCACAGCTTATAAACAACCCACTGAGTGAACCAACAGCCATAGATTTACATGTTAAACTGCTGATGGAAAACTTGCTATAGAAAATTCATTACTTAGTCGGAGTGTGAATGAAAAAGACCTTCAGAAAGGGGATAATCACAGCTTGATGTCAGTGTAAACAAATACCACTTCGACACATGTCTTCATTCCCAAAATACAGTTTGAAAAGGAGCAAATTCAAAATATTTGCCACACAAATGAATGTAGTAGTGGAGTGACCTTGGTCAACATTCCATTGGGTTAGTCATATGGTTGCTGTGTGTTATGGGAAGAGCTTTAATCATCCTTTGGTGTGTATCATATCACTCGCCACACCATGGTACGAGTTATCTCGGTCATGCGCATCAGAAACACTCACAAAGGTATACATACCTGCCAGCTGTGCATATGTTGGTGAGACATCCCTCTTTGACCCAAATGAAACACCCATGATTTTTGCAAGTGTCCCTCTTTTTACAAAAATCTGTGTAGAGTAATTTACTTGAAATTTAAGAATGTCCCTATATTTAAAGTAGGTGTCAACCCATTATTTTTGGAAAGGCTTTTACCCCGTAACCCACCAACTAAATGTCAAATCCATATAAGAATATCCATTTCTAGAATTGGAATTTTATGTTAAAGCGGGTAAGAGCAAATTAAATTTTCTCATATTTTTTAAAATATTGCAAAACAGGTCAAATGTGACAATTTTCACGTTTTTTGTGGCAAAAATTGCCACTTTGACCTGTTTCGACCTCAAAAAAAAAGATGGTATGCAGGTATAGAAAATCTCAATAGATATTGCTGTTGATGGTCTAGAAGTGCCCTTTTTAATAATACATTAGTAGTTTATTCATATCATTTTGGCATAAAAGTGTATTTTTCTCTTTTAGAAACTCTGGTCATACTTGTATACTGATGTTTAAGTACCCCCACCCCACCTAATTGAAATGTAAAATGGTAATTCAAGTTGGATAGTTGATGTTCATACTGAATAAGTTGCATGTTTTGTACTGTAAACGCCAATATTTTTTTTTCACGCTCAGTAATTTTCGCGCATGGCCAATTTTGGACCATTGCGCGCGTTTTTATTTTCGCGCAAGTGAGCATTGGGCTAGTATGGAATTTCCTTTACAACAAATACACATTAATTTTCGCGGTGCTTTTATTTTCGCGCTGTTTTTTCCATTTTGGGCGAAAATAAATGTAGCGCGAAAAATACCACTTATTATACAGTACTACATTTATTGTTGCACTGTTTATACTCAACTTTTGTTGTCTCCATTTCCTTTCTTTTTCCTCTTTATTTTTTCTTTAAAATATAGGGGGTATTGAGGTTAGTCAGGCCTGTAAAACATGAACTTAGCTCAGGTTGTTTGTAGTAGAATTTTGAAACATTTGCTTATATCTAAACATATATGAAAATAATCTAATGATAATGATTAAGAAGTTCAGTCTTGTTTATGAAAATGAATTAAACAGTATATCAGTCAAAGCCCATCGTAAGGTTAATTTTGACCAAGCCATTAAATAAAACAAAATGTCCTTGGCTCAAGTTGTTTGTAGTCAATTTGTTTATTGTCCTTAAGAGTTCATAACTTAGCTGGCATTTGATATGTATTACTGATCGTCACTTACGGTAAGCACATATTTTGCACATCCTGTAAATGTGATTTTAATTTGTGTAGAATTTGTCCCGTTGGCCAGGTTTTTAAAGAAAAACAATTACACCCCTGTTATTTTTCTAAGAAAGTCAATTTGTTTAAAGCAGATTGATGTTGATATTTATTGGATCTAAGAATGCAGGAATCAAATGATTTATTGGTTGCACTGATTGAGGTAAAGTGTCTAGTATCACATGTTGCTGAACGTGCCTTGGCCAGGGAATGTAGATGTATTGGGGAAATGTCACTCTCTTGTTTAAAATGAAGCCCATTGTAGCGCAGTCAAATGCTTTCTTAGTCAGTGCAAATTATCATTAATGCACTTTAGGCAAATGATGTATCGCATATATCTTATACTGGTACATGATTTGTGCATAGTACATGAATGAAGTATATTTATGACATATTTTGAGCATAATGCATTCTTGACCTTGGCTTATGATCCAAGCTGGAAGGCCAGCCCAATTTTGCGGATTGACTTAGTATAGGAATGACAGTCCTGTTTGACAGACATTCTGACTCAAATCACCAGATGCCACTGGACTTCTCCACATACATTTTCATTAAATGAATAACTGAACAACAACAGTCAAAAGACAAACCCAGAACTTGGTCAACGCGAAGGTCTACATTATACCCACAACACAGAAAAATATATGGAATTTGGGGTTGCTCACGGAAGTTTGACCTTTGTGTTGATTTGCGAAATATAACAAAGAAAAGTGACTGTTGACATTTGTTTTAGAACATGTTTGGACAATTTGGATTCATTTTTCAGTCTATGGCAGTTGGTTCACTGAATGGGGCATTTATAAGCTGTGGAAGTAACAGTTTGAACTAAATGGTGGGAAGAACTTAAAACACCCTTTGGTTCCATAATAATTAAGTTTTACCTTTATTTAAAATGAAGCTTGAAATACACTATTGAGTACGGTACGTGTATGTGTACTGACTCTACTTTATAAAGCTATTTAGGAATATTCTTAAATAACATGTTCTAAAGTTACTTTAGAACAAGAGAATTTTCAACATGTTCAAATCGAATGATCAAATTTCTCAACCAATTTATTTGAATTATTTAAACATTTCTACCTTTGTCCTAAGTGGGTGAAATTTTGGGTAATTGACCTCTGACCTATTATCGTCAAATTAGAATTAGATCTAAAGTTATGAACGATAGAGATAAAGATAAAGATAGGAACTTTTCTGTTTCGTTTTAAATTTTCTTAACAACTTAGCAATAGGAAAATACATCAAATGATAATAATTTAACATTTATTATCCAAAGTTGCTTTAGTAAATGGAACTCATTGTTCTCAAAGTCTACATCTACATAATTACTCGGTAAAGTTGACTGATGTCGATTTCTGACCGAGGACAATGATTCTGACATCGGACGGAAACATATACATACTACAAGTTACAGACTACTGCATTTAAGCAGGAAAGTTTAGCGACAACAGGTGGTAAAAAGTCTTAAATGTTTGTGGAAAAAAAGTCTAACATATTTGTGGATTATTGCTTTGCAGACCAACTTAGGAATATTCTTAAATCTTTATGAAATTGTATTGTACAATGCATTATGCAATATGCAGATTGCATCTGAACAAGATTGATGAATGTGTAAAAGTTGGCAACTTGCCATTGAGATTGACAATTTCAATTTATATAAAGCCCCCAAAAAGAAACAAGTTTGTTTCCGGTAAACTGTGCGCGTTTCTGTTAAGTTACATATTTCCCACATTACTTTCGTATAATTTCTTATTTCGTATAAAAAAAAATATTTTTGATGAATAAAACAATTCTATAAAAAGCTTACTGGAGACTTGCGTAAAAAACTTAATTACAATTAATCGTTCATAAGTGAGAGCCAGCAAAATATTTAGCGCTTCTAAGATACTGGCTCGAAACTATAGTCCACAACCATATTACCTGATGCAGAATTTACAGTCATACAACGGTCGAACAAGTACGAATATTATGCTCTCGAGAGATAAAAATTTGGGTCAAATTAATATGAATGCATGCTGTTGATGTTCGTGACTTTACAGTCTGAATATCAGCTGATCAAGTTAGCATTTTTTTGTAAAAAAACAAAAGAAAAAAAGAAAAATAGCATATCGCATTGCATTTTCGAAAAGTAAAAAATAAAAAAGCGCATATCACATTGTACTTTTCAAACATGTTACCAGAAACAAACTTGGTGGTTTTTTTTTTGGCCTAACACCTAGTATATGAATAAGTGTGTAAAAGTTAGCAATTGACCAGTAAAGATTGTTTTAGATTATTATTTTGAGTAATGGGCGCCCCTGAAGGTGGTGTCCATCACGACAAAAATAATGTATGCCCATTCATTATGAGACGATAGATGACAGGCAAAACAAGAAATTGTATCTTTTATTCTCATCCTTAGTCGTAAATTTGAGTGATTTGTAAACCAAGAATGATGCAAAGTTATTGCCAAAAAACAATAAACATCATAATTGGAAAAATGTACACCACTATTCAAGCATGAAATATTTCAAATCCCAGTAAAGCTTTCGCGTCCGATATGTGCATATGTCTACATTGTGCCGTGATTTTCAACGCACGGCTTGAACGCACTGTCATGTATTGTCTCATAATGGATATCCAAAATTCTTTATTAGGTAGTAAAATCACACTCAGTGACAAAGAATATGTAAACATCTGAAAATGATTATTTTGTTCATGCATTGTTGATTCATTTTGCAGGTGAGCTTGTTTAAGTTTGTGAGGATGGCTGGTGATTTGCTTCCACCGTCGTTATTTATACCATACATCAACATGCTACGAGGCCTAGCTAATGGGGCAGAGAGTGCTCACCAGTGCTTCAACTTCCTCAAGAACAATGGCATGGGCGGAGGTACGTCAAGATATTGTCTGTTTTTATGTTTTCCCATAAATTAGGGAGGCAAGTTTTCCGTGGTATGGAAAAACAGAAAATAAACAACAGAAATGAAGAAGAACGCAGGAAAAATGGAAATTCACAGAAAACGCAATTTTCACTTTTAAAATAAAATTGAATGAGTTTTTTGACTATTAAACAACACAAAATAAACAAACTAACAACTAAACATCCCATCATACATTTTAAATCGTGACTGACATTCATGTGACAACAAAAGTAATCTTTAGAGCCCTCGTTACAATCACTATTTTGCAAGGCCCTAGACAGTCGATTGACATGAAAAATGTACCTGATATTTTTATCACAGAAAGAACACTGAATTCAACTTTTAGAACATGGAAAATTTGCAAGATTACCATAAACACAAGACTAGTATTGATATGTATTGATCATTTTCTTCATAGGTGGCAATGCAAGCAGCGTTTCCTGGGACCACTTCTTCCTCTCCATTAATCGCTACTATACCAATTTACGACATGAAGTAGCTGGATCACCCCTGCCAGAATTTGGAACAGCCCAGATTGTACAACGATACCATGTAGCAATAAAAGGGATCACTCCACATGAGTTGGAGGGGTTGATTGCTGTATTGAAGCTGACTCAAATGATTGCAAAATATGTAAGTTGTAGTAGTGATAAGGCTGGATCATCCCTACCAGAAGTTGGAACGGCCCAGATTGTACAAAGATACCATATAGTTAAAGGGATCACTCCACATGAGTTAGAGGGGTTGATTGCTGTACTGAAGCTGACTCAAATGATGCAAAACATCAATCAATCAATCAATCAATGATACACTGTACTTGCATGACATGCATACCCATTAAGGAGTCTATTCATACAGGGGACCAATGGCTTTATGTGACCTCTGAACCACAGAGCAAGTAGAGTAAAGTTTCTTGCTCAAGGAAACAAGAAGACGAAAAGCTTTATATTATTTATACCTGAATTTTTTGAAAGCATACTTATTCATGATTATATGCTATTGAAGCCATTACCTTGAAATCAGCATAACCTATTTTGGATCAAGATTAGTTTGCGCATATCAATTATCTGTGCTTGCACACACGTTTCCAGACCACTGTGTGGACCAAAACTTTTGCCAAGCAGATGTGTCCCACTGTTTTTAAAGGACCAAGTTTACTTTAGGTCCCATCCAAAATTTTAGGGTTAGGGTTTTAGGATAAGTTTTTGGTTAGGGTCTGGTCATGGTTAGGGTTAAGTTTTTGATGAGACTTAAAGTATACTTTTTCCTTTTTTGAATAAATGTTTCAACATGACTTTCGTACATTATAAATGTGCTTAATGTTTCACAATTGTGTTCATTAAAAATGTTTAAAATCACAAACTTGAATCTCATGCATGAATATACTTGCTGGTGGTATAATCTGAAGTTTTCATTGTTCTGGCTGATTGAAAGTCCTTTGAGCTGCTCTAGATGAGTCTTTTACTAAAGCAAAGATTTTCCCCACACTTTGTACAAAATGTTGAATCCTGACAATTATTTTTTTATTTTTCCAGGATGATGATGCCCGTGTTGCATTATGTGATAATCGTTCTTGGCTTCCTATAGTCCTCCTATTTGGCCTGCTAAGTTGTGGCATACCACCAGGTCTGAAAGCAGAATGTCTTCGGACACTAGCTACTCTTTCTGCTTCGCCAGAAGTGACGACTACATTTTGGCAATCACTGGAAGTATCCCAGGT
>JXSR01S016364.1:34472-51091 GCA_000969725.1 Ophiothrix spiculata | reverse complement strand
GGCAGAGACTTTAGTGCCACATACCTAAAGGTTGTAAACTACAACCCTGAACAGCATTTACCAAGCATTTGAAACTGTGATGATTAATTTTGTGAACTTTTTATTTCAGGATGAGAAATCTTTAAGAAATAATAAGAAATTCACAACTATTGACACCAACAAAAACGGAGTGCGCTTTCACAACTCAACATTGCGATCGCTGAATGATGAACACATGGTTGCTAAGGAGAATTATTGTGAGACGCAGAAGGCTGTCGTCTCGGAGATCGTCAACATTGCAGGTAATATTAATGTGTAGATTTATGTTATGATAAATTTATCTATATCAATATTATAAAAGTTAGTTAAAAATAGATTTGATAAGAAATAAAGAATAATGACAAAATAGGGTATCCAGGTGCAGATTTTTGCCTGAACTTCACTTGTCATCAAGAAATCCACACATGTACTTCCTGTACCAATATATGTGGAACTATAGGGATGCAAGGTATCAGGCAATTGCTTGGATTCAGGCCCGCCCATCTGTTGTCAAAATTTACATTATTTTGTTTATTTCTGCCTATTTTTGGACATTTTACACCATTTTCAGGCTTTCCTTCACTTCAGGATTTTAAATGATTTGTCACTTGCATCCATGGGAATTAAATTTTGGGATCCCCAATTTAATTCAACAAATTCCCGCCCAAAGTGAAAAAGTATGCAACTTAAGGCTAAATCGTTTGGAGGGTATCAACATCTATCAAAAGGAAATCCATGCAGTCGGGTCAAAAATAATAAGTCATTGGTGATAGGGGACACCATGTAGGATCTTATTTTAGGCAGTTACAAACTGTTGTGACACTTCTTTGTGTTCAACATTGACAAGTGACCAAATTTTGTCTGTACAGAGTTATCACAAAAAATGCTGGAAAATAGCACAAGGTAATCAATTAACCGGTATTTCTTTATCACATTAACCATGTGAATCCACCATTAGTCTAAATTAAAGCAGAAAAGTAGGTCATAATGCTCATAAAGCTTGTTTGTAAATTATTGATTTAACTTATTTTGGTTGCAATTCAAACCTTTGGAATGGATTTTCACAACAGTCCATAGATGCATTTTTTGCAAATGAGCTCTTCTGCCCAAAATCCACTTTTCTGTGCCAAACATTTCATCCATAAATAGTTGGCACAGTTGAGTAACCAAAAATGTATAGGCCAAACAAATATTTATTGGACAAAGAAAACAGACATACAGGTTAGGAGTTGCATTTAGATATAATGGCTAGATTTTTGTCAACACTATCCAATAAATTATTGTTTGGTGTATAATAGATTTGTTTGTTATTAAAATATTTCTTGTAACATATCCAATTTACTCACGTTTTGGAGCTATGAAACACCGGAACTGGATGTCGTCACAGAAGCCATCATATGTGATCAAGAGACCAGCCAAATAGGTCTTGAAACGTCATAGCTCCAAAACGTGAGTAAATTGGATATGTTACAAGAAATATTTTAATAACAAACAAATCTATTATACACCAAACAAAAATTTATTGGATAGTGTTTAAATTGGATATGTTACAAGAAATATTTTAATTATTCTACATCAACTATCCTGATGAACCTCTTCAAGAATGAAGATTTGTTTGTTATTTTTATTGCACTGTTTGTTAACTTCAAATATGCACACAGATCCAATAAGAGTGCAAAGCATAAAATAAATAATAAAACATAACAGGTAACTTTACAATGGGTATGAGCTGGTCACTGGTAGTGGTCAGGTTGGTGTGATCACCTTTTGCCAATGCTGCAAGGGTTCAAATCCCTTGGTCAGTGTATACCATATGTAAGTGAGTTGCCAATCCGTACCCAATATCATCTATCCTATTCTCACTCTCCTAGGACAGCCATGACAAATCTGAATTTCTTAAAAATGTTTGGTGTAAGTTAAGAATAACAGCTAGTTCTCCATTCAATAGCAAGATTCAAACATCAAATCACGGCGACCTGTGGCTCAGTGCTGAAGAAACACAATTACTATTACATTCACATGTACTTTGATTTTGTTTCATTCAAATCCAGGTGGTTATGTTGACCCAATGAACATATTGAATGACATCACAGCCCAGCTAGATGTCTTAGTCAGGTAGGTTATTATGAGGAAAGCTTGAAAGTGTGTATTCCGATAACTTTTTGACCCCACCCACCTCCACTTTCCAAAATTTGATATAAGATTTTGATAAAAAGTAACAAGAAAGTTTATATTTTTCTCATAACATTGTGAATTTTCACACCCATAATATGTTTGTTGAGGAGATATGTTTGTCATCAAATCTATACGACTTCATGATATTTTCTCTGAACATGGTTTTCTTCCCTGCACCCAAAATTGGTAAATAAGTCTGATGAGGAACCTCATGGACAGCAACAAGTTAACGTAATACAGAGATTGTGGGTTCGAGCCCTGGACCGGGCGGTTTTCGTCTCCTTGTTTCCTTTGCTCAGTTGTCAAACAGTCACGTAAAGCCTTGGGTCCCCTGTACGAATAGACTTCTTCATGGGGTATGCATGCTATGCAAGTACTTGTATCATTGATTGATTGATTAATTGAAAATGGAAAATGTTTGAATTTATTTCTATTATAGCTGGGATTGATTAAATAAAATAAAATCAAATCTTTAATAAGGGGCGGCTTCAAAACTCAACCGGCGGTTGTCTGCCGGTTCTGGGCGGTTCAACCTGAACAAACTATAGCCAACCACCCAGATATATATAAACCATCATACTCTATGAGAGACATACTAGCAAAGTATTTTAACCATTTTTTGGCATGCTTGTATAAAATAACTCAATGGTAAAGGTGTTGTTATACAATTAAAAAATCGAGAGCTGAATTGGACAAATGAATCAGTATCTCATGCAATAATTCCAATGATTTAATGATTGTGACGATTTCCTAATAACAGCGTAATAATGTCAAGCGTTATGGTACTTCGGTGAATAGCGCGCATATAAATGCCGGATATTATTATTATTATTATAAATGCCTGTCTGTGCAAGTTGTATAAAATGTAAATGTTAATAAAGGTAGGTAATAAACAAGAATTATTTTTCTCATAAATCTTATCACCAACAGTTTTGCTCATGTGTCGGCAAATGCTCCAATCACCTACGTGAGGCCAAAATTGACAGAGAGGGGTTCAGGAGGGATCTGCCTCAAACAGGCACGTCATCCATGTTTGGAAATGCAGGACGATGTTGCGTTCATTCCTAACGATGTGACCTTTGACCGGGAGAAGCAGATGTTCCATATCATCACAGGACCAAATATGGGAGGAAAGTCGACATACATTCGACAGGTGAGTTTACAGATGTGTTACAGACGGGTTAATATTGAACAAGCCAACTGATTAGCATCAGGTTTAGTGTTATTTGAAGTGGTGATCATTTTACACGACTATTGGGTATTGAATAGTTGGAACCATTGTTAAATAGGTAACTGTGGAGCACAATAGTTTAGTTAACTTTGGAGCAACAAATGTTTTGGTAGTGTGTTCTCAGTGCACTGTTACACAACAGATCCATTGGTTAATTCATTATATAAGCTGTGAATAACCATCAAAATGCTGTAGTATATGTATAAATGTTCCTGGTAATATGCACAGCATAACAAGTTAGTTGTTCGATCATTGCAAATTAGTGTGTATGGCGTAATTTTTAGGGAAACAATATTATGATTGGACTTATGCAACTGTTTGTGGGAATCTTGAAACTACGCATCTCAAGCTTTCTCTCGTATTCACTTTTGGTCTTGAACATACGAAACAAAGATGCACTCTTCACTCACATTAGTGTAAGGGTAAGATTCACTCCTAAACAAAAATCTAAAGATTCATTGTGCTCTCATTATTGGAACCCCAAGATTCGACATCGAGTTTTCGTCAAATGGTTGACCATCGTTGGAGGTTAAGTTCAAGACTTCCATTGACTGCATTAGGTTGAGTCTTTTATATTTCTTTCCAGATTGGTGTAGTAGTGTTGATGGCACAGTTGGGCTGTTTTGTACCATGTGAGAGTGCTGAGATCTCTATATGCGACAGTATCTTGGCAAGAGTAGGAGCAGGTGATAGTCAGCTGAAAGGAGTGTCCACATTTATGGCAGAAATGCTGGAAACGGCATCAATATTGAGGGTAAATATTGGGTAATTATGATAACAATAATGTAGTTGTATTTGTTTCATTGTTCATTAATATTACCCTATATCAACTATGGAATTTTAATTTGGGGTAGTGCCAAATAAAAAATACTTGGATAAAATACTTAAATTACAAAAGTGGGCTATGAGGACTGTATCAAATAGCCACTACAGAAGCCACACGGGCCTGCTGTTTTCAAACTATGAGATTCTCAATGTATTTGACACCCATCGACTAAATCTTGCCACTTTTATGTATAAGCATCATACAGATGAACTACCGACTTTATTTAAGCCATATTTCATTAAGCATGCAGAAAACCATAAATATGCAACAAGAAATGCCCAGGATGATTATAAACAAAACAAAGAAAGCATTTTCAAACCAAGCTATAAGAAATTGTGGCCCTTCGCTTTGGAACTCACTCGAAAAGACAATTAAGCAATCAAAGAATGTTAACATTTTTAAAAATAAATTAAAATCCAACTTTCTTTCGAGTTATTGTTAAATATTTTGGACATTTTTGTAAAAAGATCATTTATTCGTTGAAATCACTTTTAAATTATAACCTATGTTTTGGGGCATTGTCTTGTGTTATTTTCGGGGTTTTTTTGCAGACTGTTTTTTGTGTAACTTTGTTATATTGGGCATATAATCACTTCAGGACTCCCTGGCCTTCCGATTTATGTCCTCAATATCAGTGTGTTTTATCTTATGTATTTGATATGTATATTATTTGTTTTGATATTGGAATAAATTTGAATCTGAATCTGAATTTGTATATATAACATTCATGCAATTTGAGAATTGTTTTATAATTATATTATATATGATTGTAACTTGAGAAACGTGGAAATAAAATTGAATTGAATGTATGCCTCCAGTTTTAGCCATACATCTGAAACACTCTAATCCAAGTGAAAAGTAAACATGCTTACATTCCAAACCTAGTTTTTTTTTTAATTGTTTCAATTTGAAAGTTATAGCGGAAAAATAGAAAAAATTTTGCAGGGTTGAGATTTTTCCTCATATTTGCAGAAATCCATTGATTTTTTATTTATTGATTACTATAATATTACTCAAGATGGATTTGAATCTGATTAGATTTTTTGGGTGGAAGAAGATCAGTTCATAAAGATTCGGATCAAGCGTACGTTTCATTTATCAAGCATAAAACAGGTTTATACAATGTAAATTTACGTTTGAAATCAAACCTTTATGAAATGGGTACCAGATTTCTCACAATTTTAGTAACAAAAATATTTGATAGTGGAACATGATGTGATACAAATTCAATCAAGGTGACAAACAATAATCAAGTCCTAAAATAAAATCATATAATATCTGTATGATTTCTAATGCCAAATGATGACCATTTTACAATGTTTCTTTTCTGCAGTCAGCAAGTGAAAACTCGTTGATAATTATTGATGAGCTTGGTCGTGGAACGTCAACCTATGATGGCTTTGGCTTGGCATGGGCCATATCTGAGTAAGTTTAGGCATACCTGACAACTATTCATTATAAAACCTGTAAATAGAGTATTAGCTGTGGCAGTCATAAAACTAGCATGATGTGTCAAAAATTGTGCAAACTTGACCTTTTATACCTGGAAAATTTTGTGGCAAGCACGATAAGTCTAAATGTGATGGTCGCAAAGACACTTCATTTTGAGTTTGAATAAATTAACTTACCCATGAAGGACCATCGGGGCAATATGCAAATGTGTTGTTTAAGATCACAAAATTGCAAATTCATGGTTATCTGCAATATGCAAACAGCTGCCCACTACAACCGCAACAGTTACTCTGAAGCCACCTAAATAGGAGTTAATTCTTTTTTCTTTTTTTTCAAATTGTTTTGGTCTCCACCTCTGTAATTATCTCTATTTTTTGTACTATTACATAACATATTATCATTTGTCACTAGATAAATATGGTTATTAATGACAATTATAAATTTGCACCATCTTTTAGTTCGATCCGTTGAAAAGTACCTCGGTCTAAAACAAACACCTCCGATTTATAACAATAACCTCAAAAACGATGGTGCGACTATTGTATCTGCTTGTGAGCTGCTCATATGCTGAATGTGAGTGCAATTAAAGAGTGTCATTGCTGTGGCTTAAAATGTTTTGAGTTACTCATGTTGTAGGCATCTGGCCATGAGACTCTGTGTTAACATGCATTTGTGTTCAACGCAATAGCTTTGTTGATCGACTTATTCCCAATTTGTCACGACTCGCATGCAAACTTGACAGGAGTTGTCACTAGTTATGTGCTTTTTCTAGATAAGGATTTAAACTCTTATTTGAACCAGTAACCAATGTGGCTTCTAGAGCAAATACAACCTGAATATTGCAAAATAACACTCAGTCTATCTACATTTACAGGCACATAGCTACCAAGATCAAAGGCTTCTGTCTCTTTGCCACACATTTCCATGAGTTGACAGCTCTTGCAGATGTCGTTCCAACCGTCAATAATCTCCATGTTACAGCTCTGACCAGTGAGGACCAACTTACACTGTTATACCGAGTCAAACCAGGTGAGTTATGAGCAAGAGAGATGCAAGTTAAAGGCTCCCTAGATGTATTTCTAAATGTAATTATATACCTCATATATAGATTACTGTCCTCTAATTGGTTAAAAGTGAGGGCTTGGATTTAACTAGGCCCTATAAATTTACTATGCCCGGGGCATATTTTTCACTAGGCCTGCTCAATGTATTTTGTGCCGTGTTACTCGAGCTTCACACGCGCTACATGGTCAAACACGCGCTCCACAAGTGCGTAAGATAGTTATCTTGCACGCACAATGCGGCGCAGACAGCATTGAAAGGGAAAGCATATATCGTAAAATATCATCGGACGTTTTAAGTGCATAATTGGTTCTTTTAACCAACCAGATGGGATCACCATTTGTAGGTTATTGTCTCCCCACATATGGTAGCACGTAGATTGGAAAGAGTAGAGCTAGACCTACTAAACATTGACCAGTGCCATATTTAATTAATAATGCTAATAAGTTATCACCTCAAAACACATTAAACAAATTAACTTGGTTTATATTTCTGCCATAGGTGTTTGCGACCAAAGTTTTGGTATCCACGTTGCCGAGCTAGCCCATTTCCCACAGAAAGTCATAGACTTTGCCAAGGAGAAAGCAGCAGAGTTAGAGGACTACCAGAGCTTATCAATGGCAGATGCTCAGTCCATGGAAGGCCAGGATGAACCAGCTGCGAAGAAGAGACGCTCAGAAAAACAGGTATGTACTGAATTTGAAAACCTCGGTCAGAGTTATAAATGACGTGTCTTTTCAGTTTAGGTATACAGTGGATAGATATTAACATGAAAATGCATAACTCAAAAGTACTTAAAACCCTGACTTTTCCTTTTTTTATCATATATTTTTTGTAATTTAAATGGAAAAAAACATGAAATTTACATACCTCTAAAAAGGTGACTACCACTTCCTTATGTTTAACATTTCATTCTCAAAGGATATAACACAACAACTCCAAACTGCCATCGTTTACATTTATTGAGTTCAACATCCCTATAAATATTACTGAAGTTCAAGCTGTTATTGTTCATTCAAAATTCTGCAAAGGCAGCTATCTATAAATTGTTGTTAAGCTCTGATTAGGATGATGTTGAAGTTCAAAAATGTTAAAAATGGAGAAATTTTGACCCTAACATGTCCATAGAGTTGGAGTCATACCAAACACACAGGCTCAACTAACCAGAAACGATGTGTCTTGTCATTATTGTACCGTACCCAAGACTGAATGAAATTACATGACTATCAACTGCAATGCCCAAAACCCTTTGGAGGTTTACAACCAGCCAATAAAACATGTGACCAACTTTAAATATCTTGGTTCCATGATGGCCTCTTGTACCAGTAACTTTAATGTGGTAAGCTTTTGCATGGACAGCTATTTGGAAGCTGTAAAAGATCTGGAAAAGCTCATCCATCTTAATTGCCACCAAAGTCAAGCTTTTATACCTGTGTGACTCTACTGCTTTATGTATGTGATACATGGATACACTCTGCTGACATGGAGAACAAGATAAACGCATTTGTATCCTTTTGGTTAAAAGGCGCTTTACAAATGCCAGTGTATGTGTGTATGTATGTATTTGCAACCTCGTGCTTCAGAATAATGCTAAACCTCAAACCCCTTGACCATGTTATCAATGTCCATCAAATGAACAAAACCCAACCCCTCATTAACACTGTAAGGCAACGTCAACTTTGGTTCCTTGGCCACATCCTTCGAATGCCAAAAGGTGAGCCATGCAAACGATATGCTTTCTTTGAGCCTATACGTGGCAGGAGAAGACCAGGACAAACTATATATCCTACATCTAAAACCTCTTATGCTGATTTCATACTCGTGTAGTTTTGCAGCTTTGTCGCTGCGTGACATATATTTTTGGCAAAAACTTGCAGTTTCCGGTTGTCGTAGCGGCAAAGCTACATGTCGCTGAGGTAATCGATATCGGCAAAATTTTGTCGCACGACAAGAATTTTTGAGTTGAAATGAATTCAACTTTCAGAGCGACATGGAGCAGCAAATCTCAGTGAAAAGCAGCAAAGCTACAAAAGTGTGAAAGGCGGGGTGAAAGGAAGCAAGCGACAGAGCTGCAAAGCGACAATAAGTATTAAAGCAGCATTAGGGGACGTTGACCACTATCTACAATCTGCAAATATTACTGCTCTGGCAAATGATCATAGTGCTTGGATGAGGAAAGTTGTAGTCGCCTGCTCCGCAGCCAAATGATGATGATGATGATGAGATCTTGCTAGAAAGTGGTCGATGACAATTGTTGAATCTTTTAACTTTGTATTTATGATTAATTTTTTTCACTCTACTATTTCAGGAAGGTGAAATGATTATCCAGAATTTCCTAGACAAAGTGAAGCAAATTCCTATCGGAGATCTCTCTGAAGAAGAAACCTGGCAACAATTGCAGAAGCTCAAGGCTGAAGTGTCTGATAAAAACAACTCATACGTCAAGGAGATTCTGTCAAGGGGAACATGATTACATAATACTATGTATGTAGAGCCCACTAAAGACTGGCAAAAAGAATAGTTCACATATACGGAATTTGTGTCTCAATGTTTGACTATTTTGCATTTAAAATTTGGCTGTTGGCCCAACTTTTAGCATGCACAGTAATCAACCAATATCAGCAAATTATACACTGCCAATGCTGCGTTAAAGTCATATGAAAAAAACCTTTTCATTTTGGGCGGGACCAAATCGCACCGTGCGTGAACAACAAACCAATCAAATCGATCATCAAGTCACACAGCAACAGAACAGACAAATCACACGAGCTCATGAGTATCGCGTGAGTTGCGTTTGAACTTTAACCTCGGTGCACCAGATGCGTAAAAATGAAAAAGCAACAAACATCGGCTATAATAAAAACATGTGAAATGCTGAGGGATAATCTTGGGACCAACTGTATTCAATTCATATAGTACTACTTCAAGTTGAGCCCAGCAGACTGGTATATAAAACTGAAATAGATTCTCAGTACTGATTTAAAAGAAGCAAGACACCAAAGGAAAAGTTTTGTAAATTTGAAAGTTTTTGCAATTGAAAGCCCCAAGTTCAATAGCTCTCTTCTGCAACTTATTTACAAAATATAATCATATGCATACCAGGCAATCCCTAAAGATGTTTTCACATCAACTAAGAAGCATTATATGTCTATATCCCATTCATGGAGTGGCGTTTTGACCTTGTCGTTGATACAATTACATGTTGTTATATGTTACAGAAAGGAGCTTATAATGTTAAGGCTTTCTTTGGAATGGGGTATTCATTTTTAAGCATTCCCCTTTATATTACTACATAAAGACTTATTCCATTAACCCTAACAGGATAAAATCATGCAAAACCATACACAGTCTATAAAGTCCAAATACGTCCCGATCAATCATTACGTAATCACCCCAGTCTATATCTAAGCACAGAATGCCTAACCTGCCTGAGTTCCCCCCATAGCACAAAGCCCACACTCTCGCTTCTGAAACCAGAGGTTGCGGGTTCGTGCCCCTGGCCCGGCGCACACAATTTTTTTCTTCCTCCCCCACTCCATGACGTTTTTGTACTTATTTTATTTTACCCCTTCTTCGTGAAAATGCTAAAAATGGTGTGTACTGTTAGGGTTATAAGAAATCCATATATATTTGATACCTTCCATAATAGAGATATTAGTTAAAGGGATTGCCCGTATCATCCCAATTCTGAAATTTCAATTTTTCCAACATAACAATTTGTTGTTGTTACAGAAACAACATGCCCATACAAACTTACCACTGCCATTGTTTTCTCAAAAACAGAGAAATGTTGAAATAAGCGACAAAGTTGTCTATCTCTGAATGGTTACTGGAAACCACGGTAATGAAACTTGATGACATGAAGGGTCTAGGTTTATACTTGTACTCTGAAACTTTTGGGGTGTGTAGTAAAGTTCATTCAAGTAGTATTTTCAAGGGCAAATACCAATGTTCAGATAGTAAACCCAAGGTCATTTCAATGTCACTGCAACAATTCGTTGGTCAAGGTCACCATGTTGTTCTCAAGGTCAAATAACAAAAATGTTTAAAAAGTTGACCCAAGATCCATGCAAAAACCTGTTTTGCCATTGATCCTTAACGATCAAATTCAGATCTGATCAAAAATTTGAACTGAGGTGAATGATGCAGTAGGCAAGCAAGACAACCGGTTTGCAAACCATCTTGTTAACACTCATAGATAAACCCAGGATTTATTATGAAAATACTACCAATCCTTTCATAAAGTTTGCAAAACCAATAAAAAAAGTTTTGTATGCGCTCAGTACACTTGAAGGCACTGAATAAAGTAATGACATACAGAGTTGCATGCCAGATGGTTGAATTAAATTTTAAGAAAAATCCTTATCAGGCTGTCATGTCCTAGATGAATATCATGGACAATACAACATAAACGTGACTTTTGTTCTACTTTTAGAGTGTTTAATTTGTAGTGTAAACTTATGAAGGGATTTTTGATTTCTGTCAGTAATGGCACATATTTTGGATGCCACAAACCATGTCCAGTATTATATATGGAAAATAAAGTTGCATATATTTTCAAAATACGAGTAATTCAAAATTTATTTCTAGTGTTTGTTGCAGTATTTGGGGATGAGTGTAAGGCTCGGAGCAGACTCCACTACCATATAGAATATTTTGCTTAGAATATTCTATGCTGACGACAAAATGACGTAGGTCATCGTATAAAACACACAGTCATATTCGATGACCCACGTCATTTTGTCGTCAGCAAAGAATATTCTAAGCAAAATATTCTATACGATAGAGGAGTCTGCACCGGGCCTAATGATGGTATAAGAATATTCTGTCCCTCTCTCGCTCGCAGGGCAAAGTCCTCTACCAGGGATTGTACCTTTGACCTTCCGTTTATTACACAGATACTCTGGCAAATAAGGCACTGAGATTACTAAAAGGCCTGTAGATATCTAATTTATTGCTTCAATGTCATCTAGTCTCCATGCCATGGTTGACGGAGCATCAGGTTAACAATTTGGAGGTTTAATGTTTGAATTCTGGCTTAAGACAAGTCTCGGCCCTGCTAGGGAAACATTAATTTGCACACACTGATATTAGTTTGGCAGAACTCACAATTTAGATACGATCTGAATTTGGATACCTTCATATCAAAAATATATACAAGTTTTGATACCGCGTATCAGAATTAGGATATGGAGGGTATCCTGATACGCCTGTCGATGGCGCAGGTAATAAATCGATAGCGCAAGCTGGAAAGTATGTGTATAAAATCTTTCTTGCTTCTACGAGAAATGTACCTGTGAAAATGTCATTTCCATCTGTGCAGATTCCATTGAACAGCTTCAAAACAAGTCCAGACCACAGAAAGTAACATTATTTGGCAAAAACTTTGTTAGAATTAGATGAAAAATGACTATAATGTTATGGACTCTTTTGTACATAAAGCTATTCATTGCCCTGTTCATTGCCATGATTGCCGTGCACATGGAATGATGACGTAGCTGCAGCCTTGCTTTGGCCATACTAATTCAGGGATTATCTAGGACTCTTTACGAGTGGTGAATAGGGAATTTTCCATCACGAATTGTGTACATGTACGTATTACAACCCGTTTCTGCTGTTTTTGCCTTTTTTAATCAAATTCAGATATGTATCTGAATTGTGAGTTCTGCTGAACTGATCATTTGTAATTCAAGTAATTGAGTTGCACATCAACATATTGAGCTATAACATACTCCTAATGTATACTGTTGTGGCCATAGGTAATGTATTTCTATGGCCCGGGGGTAATGTGGATGGACGGGTTGGCACAGCGTTTCTGCCCTCGCCTTTCACCGCTGCGGCCCGGGTTCGATTCCCGGTCGGACCTAGGTTGTACGTGAATTTGGTTGTCGATCCATACTCGTCCTCGCAGGTTTTCTCCGAGCACTTCGGTTTCCTCCTGCATCTAAAATCAAAAATTCCAATATTCTGTCTTTCACACCACGGAGGCGTACCTTGAATTTAATGCATTTGCACTATTGGGATTAGCCTGGCTTTCAGCCGAATGTTATAAATAAATAAATAAATAACTGATATTTGTTTCTGGGTAATCTGGGGGGCTGCTCAAGTATAATGTTGAAGGCATAACATGACCCCAGTTTTTCAAAACACCCCCTAAAGGATGATTGTTTCTGAAGCCAAATTATACCCTTTTTCACCCATTCACAACCTAAATCGGGAATTTACCGTTACCGTTTTAACACTGGGGTTTGATAAAGTACCATATTTCTTGAATTGAGCTAAAATGGCTGCTTTTGATACCCTAACAGTGTCACCTGATTCACCCTTTTGGCCTCAAAAAACATTCCTAATCCACCTTTTCTTGGTCACGCTATGCCTGCAGCATTAACTTCGAGTCCGGGTCCAGGTAACCACCAGAGTTTCGAAGGTGACCCTATATGTAGACCAAAAATGGGTGAAATGATACCCTATCTGAGATCATAAATCTACCATATCTGATCAAATGGATACCTATCCGAGATCATACCTGTTCAAATGAATACCCTATCTGAGACTCTATGCAAATGTGACACAATAATTATTACAATAAATCATGGGTAAAATGTAATTGTACACAATTTGAACATTGTTAAGAAGTGGTTCTAGGTACTAAAGTATTTGAAGCACTTTTATCGTCAATTTAAGGCACTATTGTCATGAATTCAACCATTCTTTCTTAGTTTGATAGCTTATCAGACTTACAAGCAAAATTTGATACCCTATGTGAGACTTGCACAGCACCATGTCGATTTTGATACCCTATATTGCAAGTCTCGAGATATGTCTTCTTTATGGTAACGTGGGTGGTTATCCGGTTAGAATACCCAGTTACCCCCCTCCCCGGGGTTCTGTGGTCAAAACAGTGTACAGGGTGTCCCAAAAAAAACCCTTACAATCTTTGTGTGTAATTTTTATAAAGTTTAATGGACAGTCAGAAAGTATGTAATCATTGCATTTTATAGTCCATGAATTGAACTTTCAGATACCGTTTATTTCATTTCAATCGGTAACGTACAACAAAAGTTATGCTTCATCAAATATTTGGGTGGATTTTTGTCTAGTCCAGTTTCATGATTTCTGCTCAAAAAGCAGAATGGAACAAACATGGGTCACATTGGAAAATGCATCGATAATATTTTGTCGACGTCGACATATTGTCGACATCACAGATTTGTTTTTGTGGGAAAAACGAAATTGTTTGAATAAGCAACAATGACCCGTTTGAGACGTAGACTTACATATATAGTAATGTACTAGTTCTTTCTGCGTACGATAATATGGATGATATAAAATTGATATTTTGTAACCTTTGTTGTTGTGAACCATCGTAAAAACTTTTAAAACGGTTGTAAATGAGGAACAACTAATAAGTATTAAATTATTTATGCAACACTTTAAAGCTCAACTGCTAACATCCATAAATTGACAATTACACAATAATAACTACGCACCATCTTTTTTGAGGTCATTGTTTAAAATCGGAGGTGTTTGTTTTGGGCCGAGGTACTGAAAAGTACCGAGGCCCAAAACAAACACCAACGATTTTAAACAATGACCGAATAAAAAGATGGTGCAAAGTTATTATTGTCATTAATAACCGTAATTTTATCTTTAAAATCCTTACTGATTTTGACCAAAAACGGGTGAAAATCATAATTTTATTTAGTTTGTTTCTTTGCCATCTGCTAAAATATCGATCGGTCTAGGCACTGCGTCCGCGTTGTGTTTAATCAAACGCGACCTCCGTGATATCATTGCGTGCGCGTAATGCTGCGTTTAAAGCATACGCGCTACGCGGGTCATTAACAGAAGTCATTGTTACCTGATAATGATCGTGCAGTAGTTTGCGTAAAAGTAGAAATAATCTTACTAGATTGGATCGCGTTATTACGCAGGTTATTAATTAAACGTAAGTTTACCTTGCCCAGTTTTGTCGACAAATGAGATTTCATGTCGACATGTCGAGATATGCTTTATGTCGACATATATGTCGACAGAAACCTTAAGCACATCTGTCTTATTTTTTCATTAAATTTGATGCTTTCAGCATAGAAAAAAGATAGCATGTACATAATAAATTAATAAAACTTGTTACGGTTGAGTGAGCAGATCAAGGACATTTCTCATAGAACTTCATTTAATAGGAATTGTGAAATTGGACCAGAAAATTTTACATCCAAATATTTGACAAAGCATAACTTCTGTTCTAGACTGCCGATTGAAATGAAGCAAACAGTGTCTTAAAGTTCAATTCATGGACTATAAAATAAAACGTTCACATACTCTCTGACTGTCCGTTAAACCTGAGAAAATTACACTTAAAGATTGCAAGGTTTTTTCTGGGACACCCTGTATGGTAGTTGCACGTTGGGCTTTATAATTTATGTTGATGTGTGACTTAGCCCTTCAAACCATAATCATAATTGGTATTACAAATGCATTGAAATGGTGGAGGATATATCGGGTGTATCCATGGACTCGCAAACACTCTTAATCAGTATTTTAGAGACTAAAATTTCATCTCTATACAAGTGGATGTGATTTGTCACCCCAAATAAGGAGTTGCTCTTCCCAAACCTAAACAAAATTAATATTTATTAAAATTATAACCATAAAGAAGTCAATGCAGGAACAGGTCCTTTCAGCCCTAAATAAATGTGATGGCTCATAACCCCGAGTGATGACTTTGCAGATTATATCAATTTTGAGTTCATCATTTCATCTGTTACAACATTTTCTAACTAAAGCTCTAAAATGACACCTTAACTTGTTGAAATTGATCAAGGCGATCAAAGTTTACAACAGAAAACCTGCTGGAAATTCTTATTATTTTCTTATTTTTTGCTGCCTATTTTTTGCCAGTTTCTTGAAAAGTGTTCTGTCGCGAAGTCCCCTCTCCGAGGTGAACCATCACAAATATATGAGAGCCCAAATCTAACAGAACCTGAAATGATGCTAGTTGTGGAATGGAGCTTACTTGGGCCACAGTGGTCAGCAAACATCTGTAAAGTGTGCGGTTGCTGTGTGGAATTACAAATCTGGGAGTTATAGCGCACTATAAATCCCCAGTTGTTATTTATTACAATGGCCAAGTTAAAAAAAATGGGACTAATAGGTTGATTTATGGACGTTCCTGACACTCTCCTCATCACAACAGTGGCCCTTCCTCAAAATCTGATGTTTCTGAGAATTCTGAATGATTTTGGAAAGGACTATTGCATGGGTGTCATTTCATTTTGGAATGTGTGGGGGGTCCAGGAATTTTTTTGAGCAAAAATGGTCGGAGGAAAATTGTGATTTTTGTTGTAATACGCGAGTAGCGCGCAAACAATTTTGTCAAATTAGATAATTTAAGCTACGAATTGTTTAAAAAATCTTGAAATTTGCCAAAATTGCAATTTTTTACTGAAATTTGACATAATATCTGAAAATTGATTTTTCACATTTAAAATATCAAAACAGAGAGAAAATTTCAATTTCTTGTCCATTTCTTTCTTTTTTTAGGGGCTCCGTCCCCCTCGTGAAATTTAGGGGGGACACGTTTTTGCACTCTAAGGGTGTTCCTTACACATATTTTTGTAGAAATTTGGAAATAAATTGTTTGTATTAAGTTTGGTGGGGGTCAGGGGGCGAAGTGAAGCCCTAGCATTTTTTGCATTCTAAGGGTGTTCCTAACACATATTTTTGTAGAAATTTGGAAATAAATCGTTTGTTTTAAGTAAGCCCTAGCATTTTTGCATTCGAAGGGTGTTCCTAACACGTATTTTTGTGGATAATGTGAAGAAATTTGCAAATAAATCGTCTGTTTTAAGTATC
>JXSR01S016364.1:13838-28120 GCA_000969725.1 Ophiothrix spiculata | reverse complement strand
AAGTTTATTTTTATCAGTATTGCTTGCACTAGCCCAAGAAGTTATCCCATAATTGAAATGTGATAAAATCATAGTGATGTAGAGGCTTATTAGTGCAGACTCTGGGAGAAATTTGTTTACTTTATACAAGATACCTATGCTACTTGAACATTTTTTACAGAGCTCATTAATAAGATTCTTCCAACTTAAGTTTTGATCAATAATATGTAATTTGGGATCTTCACAATCTTAAGAGCCCATGAAAGAATCTGTTCTATACTGTCAACAGAAAGTTTCAAAAGTAAAAGTATGACAATCTTGGCATAAATTTTGTATCAACAAAATAATATTAGAATCAGTTCTGATTATGGTGCAAGTGCTCAAACATTTCAAGTGCACTGAGCCCTTATTTGCTTTTTTAAAAGGACCTTCTTTAGTTCACCAGTCATGTACACATATTCTTTTGATGTTGATCGAAATTGTAGGAAAAATGTAATGTAAATATAAATAATGTTTTGTGGTTAACAAAAGGCAGAGACTTTATGCCACGGAATTTAAAATTTGGATGTCCACTACTAAAGCTGGTTTCAGAGTGTCTAATGTGGCTGAATGTAGCACCAGCAGATGTCATCCATTTCAAATGCACAATCTTGACCTGATGTCGCACTTGGAATTAAACTTTGCGGCAAGCACGACAAGCGATGTTATCGAGGTGGTTGCAACGACTCATTATTGAGTTAGATTTAATTCAACTTATTTCTTGCAAATGACCTTCGTGGATATATGCAAAGGTATCGTGCTACAATTCATTGTTGTCTGCTGCAGCTACCTATAGGCAAAATAAATATTTATTGGACAATTTAAACAAAAATCCATGCAGGGGTTGTATTTACAAACAGTGGGGCCCTGTACTCTGGATTTTTGTTTACACTCTCCAATAAATTGATGTTTGACCTATACATATATTACAACCCTGACAACTACTCTGAAACAACTTTAGCACAGCAGCAACAGTAATGTGGTTGACATAGTTTGGTGAACAGGTAACAGAAAACATGATCCACATTTGAAAACAAAATAAGCAAATTAAGCTTTTAAACACAAAAGTTTCAGTAGAAAATTATCATCCATATGTTCATTTTGGATCTGGGATCTCATCCTGTTAGCTTGATGTCACCACTTACATTAAATATAGTTAAACTTAAATATTTTAAAATGCTTTAGATATTTTATGCTTTATATTCATATAAAAATACATTGAGAGTTCAGAGCCACATGCATGTCCCATCTGCATTTTTATGACATTTGATGCAAACAAAAGTTCATATTATACCCTTTGTGCCAAATAAAGATGTATTGTCTAAAAATACAGATGGCCTTGTGGTTCTGAAACTCAACATCTGACATGTTGTCTTGGCTTGAGAGCAAATAAAAACACACACTTGTGTCAGAAAATATTGTGTAGATCAAGTAAATTCTTCGATGACCATATAAATTAATGAACAATACTGATTGCTCATCTGCATATATTTTAAAAAGTAATAACTATGCCAATATACTTTGTCACATGGAAAAAAGCTGATATTAATTTATGTATATGAATAATAACTTGTCTTCAGTCATATTTCTTTGAACATAATTTCAAATAATTTTAGAACAGTATAGTAAATAGCTGCATTCTTCATGATTCTTCCCCTTTCTCATAACCATTTATAATCTATGCAAATATATACAAATTTATGTAAATTATGTGTTAAAATCAGGATCTTTCTTTTTTCCTGCAGTAGCATGACGGAAGTCACAAGCCCATAACCAGAAGTTTGAAAAGTGACTTAACACTTTATGTTGCCCCAAACCATTTTACTCGTTTTGATAAAAGTAACAAGCAAAAAGTTTTTAGCCATATATAGTTTTTACATCAAAAATCTAATTTTGCCAAAAATTCGATTTATTTTTTGAGGGGGTGGGAGAGGTTGTAGGTCAATTAGCCAAATTGGGAGGGGGAGCATCTGGTCCCTTCTGGTTTAATGGACCTGGGTAGTCCACTTATAACTTATAACAAAATATTACTTCTGTTACGAATACAATATTAAATGCAATCAATTAAACTGATATATGCCACTAAGACCCACAACCTTACAATGCAAAAATCTTGACAAGTAAATTTCACATACTTGTGCAATTGCAATTATAACTAAGTTCTAATTGGTTAAGAGTCATCACATAACCATGTGTAAACAGCATCCATGCATGGCTGCCAACAAAGGATATTAAGAGCATTCTGATTGGTTGAAAGTTGATGATCATTATTCTTATCAAAGAAATGTCATTATTATTTACATCAGGCTTTTGTACAATACTATAAAACTGTGTTTTGTACATTTTTTACGAAAGTACCCGGATGCGTACAATAATCTAAAAAATATTGTATACATCCGGGCACCTTTCAAAGAATATTTTTAGCTGCGCTGATCTGATCGATAATATCCCCTATCGATCATATTTTTGATGATACCCGTCGCCATTGCACCGCGTTCGATTGTATGAGACATGGACGGACTGGAGCGGAGCACATCGAGAATAATGTGTTGACAACCAAAATGGCTGCACTACCGGTAAAATCGAACCGATTTGCTAGTCTCTCAGAGGAAGATTTGATGAAAAACAAAGATGCAGAGAACACAATTAAAGCTACCAAGAAAGCTGTCAACATTTTACGTGCCTATCTGCGCGAGAAACGGCAACCGGAGGATTTCGAAAGCCTTGATAAGCTTCAACTAGCGAAATTGCTAGAACAATTTTGTGCGGAACTTCACAAATCAGACGGTGATAATTACAAAACTGCTTCCATGAATGGAATTCGCACAGGAATAAATCGTCATCTGAAGAACGAGTGGTCTGGCGGGTTGATTGATATAATAAAGGATAGCGAGTTTACAAATGCAAATCATTCTTTCAAAGCTGTTCTGGTGAGGCTGAAAAAGCTTGGAAAAGGAGATGTCAAACACCATTCATTAATCAATGAAAATGACATTTCAACTTTATACCGATCTGGAGTGTTTAGCCAGGAAACAGCAGTTGGACTGCTGTACAAGGTTTGGTTCGAGATTATGTTGTACATTTGTCGCAGGGGCAGAGAAAATCTGCGAGAATTAACGAAGAGGCACTTTGTTGTTGAACGAGACGCAAATGGACGGGAATACGTGACACAAGCGGTTGATGAGTTGACAAAGAAAACAAGAGAAGACAACCCAAGTTCAAGAACTGATGCGGGAAGAATGTACGCAACTAATACGAATGAATGCCCTGTTGCATCTTTCAAGAAATATGTATCCAAACTCCATCCAGATTGCGATGCATTTTTTCAAACACCCAAGACAGAGACACCTTCTTCACCAGATTCACCGTGGTACAAGAAATCACCAATTGGACAGGTAACACTTGGCAACTTCATGAGCGTTATCTCAAAGAAAGCAATGTTGTCAAAAGTGTACACTAACCACTGCATTCGTACAACCTGTATCACATTCTTGGATGAAAAGGGCTTTGCTGCCAAAGATATCTGCAAAGTTTCTGGTCACGCCAATGAAGGAAGTCTGGCTCATTACATTGGTAGAGTGAATGATAGTAGAAAACAAGAAATGTCAGATGCGCTGTCACACTCTATTGGCCATCAAAGTGATCAAACAACACCAGTAACTGTAAGTAAACCTCCAGAACCTTCTGGGCCAACAGCGCCAGCAACAATGAGTAAGCCTCCAGATCCAGTCGAAAATAATGAAAACACTCTTCCAAACGTTGCTTTTGAACATGTTGATGCCATGGATTTAGAGCTAACAAATTCACAGGTAGAGATCATTGAGCATATTATTCATTCTGAACAGACTGAAGATAATGATGTTGATATTGGTTCTTCTGAGATGCATGTACTTCCAATATCTGAAGCTGAGCCAGCCCATAATACTAATGTGATTAGCACAAGTACTACCACACACCGAATAATGCAAGTCCGTTCATTGCAGCAGCAAAGTCCATTTGTGTTGCAGAACTGTAACGTGACCATCAATTACTACAATAACTAAACTGAAGAACAAAATTTGTATATAGTTTGACATTTTTGGAAGAATTCTTTCTTGCGTTGAAACTTTTGAACTGTTGAATTGTTACGCTAATGAACTTTTTATCTGTGTTGGATTGTTGAATTTTTGAACTTTTAAATTGTGATTATTTGGAACTTTTCAAGTTTATGAAGATGCAATTGGACCAATTGGATGCAATAAACCGTGTAAGTTAGGAAAATGATTTTATGCCAATTAATTATTTTCAAAAGCCTGATATAAATAATAATAATAATATTGAATGGCTTATTTTTTGGGTGATACAAGAAAATATTGTACTCGCTAAAAAAAATATTGCACTCGTCTTCGACTCGTTCAATATTTTTTTTAGCTCGTACAATATTTTCTTGTATCACCCTCAAAGCCATTCAATATCATATAAATATGATCAATGTAAAGGACCATTACATGTTCCTTGCCTTAAACTTTTGTACCACTGATTTTGACATTTCACTGGTAATAAATCATCCAATATTTAGCCCACCCACTACTATGTGGTCTACTTTGAGGGTTGTGAAGGACACAATGATACAGATACCATCAAGGCATATTCCTGTCCTTCAAGGCATGATAAATGGTAACTTAGTGGGTTGTGGACTAAATATTGGATGATTTATTACCGATGAAATGTCAAAATCAACGGTACAAAAGTTTATGTAATGCACATAATTTCACCTATACATTTTATTTCACTTCATTATAAAGGGTAAATATGAGTTGTGGGTATGTTTGCACATAGTATGTATACAAACATTTTCAGATTAATGCCTGATTTTGCCAATGGGTGAGCCAGCAGAGATTGCTTAATTTGCCATTCTCTAGGATGTTTTTGGGCAAACAGTGCCAATGAACCTCAAATTTAGATCCAACCAAAATCCATGTTAAACAATTAGTCCTATTAGCCTATTGCACGGGTTCGCCATTTTGGGGAAAGCCTTGACCTGGCTTGCGAGATGAATGAGAACTTACATAATATTACGATTAACAGTTTGAGTCAATCTTTTAAAAACTGTTGACCTTGCATGAAGTAATGTAACATACTAGTTTAATTAACTGTCAAATCGAGGCTCACCCTGCAAATGGCGAACCGTGCAAGTAGGGAATATCTACAAACAATGGAAACTTGTTAACACAAAAATTGTTGTGGCTGTGCTTTCATATCAAGTGAATTTTGTATTAACCATAACAGATAGCATTCAAAAAAACTTAAGGGCAATGCTACTGTGTTGGCTTATTATGTGCTATCCGTAAGCTGAGAATATTCAAAGCCTAAACAGAACAGAAAAATCTTACATTAATACATGTATTAATTTAAAAGTATAACTGCCAACATAAGAAACATCAAATTCTCCACATATACTTCAAATTGCTAACTTAAACCAAGCAGTGCGTGACCGACATCAGTGGCCACAAAGTGTTTTTTTTTTGTTGAAATGTCAACAATGCAATAAAATTTGAAGTCAAATTATCTAATAATCACTTTTCGTGTTTTCCTTGAAAATGCAATGTTTAAATGTACAGAAGGGATAATTACTTGATGTCGGGAGTGGATTCCATTTTGTGTTAAACATGAAAAATACATGGCAAAAGAATAGTGAAAAGTTGGGATTTCAAGTTCCTTTTGAGTTGCACAGTTTTATGGGCCAGCTGTGCATTTTTGTGTTACCGAGTTTCCACTAGATATAATAGCAAATATTCTGTTCAATCATTTCATACATTAAATATTTTTAAGAGCATCTCATACACTGCAATATAAAATTAAAATCAGGTCTGATTTCAAATTTAGTTCTTTTTAAACATGAAAATAAATCCACTAGATCTACAATATGTCAAACAATAATCACAAGGTTCAAATCATACAAGGCAATATAGTCATAAAGTACTTTGCAACTTTAGCCCCTTTCAGACAAATCAAAAAGTTATATTAGGCCCTGCATCCATAGGCTGTTCCCATATGGCTTGTACCCTTGTATTGTTTTCTATAGTTCGTAATTGTGCGGCTCTATACAGACAATAAACTTCATTCTGCTTAGTGATCATATCAGTACTGCATACCTGCCAACCTGTTAATGTATAAAAGTAGACTTTGCAACCCAAAAAGTAGATTATTTCACTAAAAAGTATATTTTACACACAGAAGTACGAAGTTATGTAATTTCACAGATCCAGAAATCTGATTTAGTACGATTATCTGCTGTCATAAGCCTAAAAAATCTTACTAGTTGGCAGGTATGGTACTGGCAGGTCATAGGAAACATCTGCCGTATACACAAGGCCACTAACATGATCACTAAGCAGAATGAAGTTTATTGTCTGTGCACAATTATGAACAATGGAAAATGAAACAAGGGCACACTCCATATGGGAACAGCCATAGCCTATGGATACGCAGCCTTAAGTTGTAATCAAGTTTAACTGAAAATGCATTACGGTGTGAGCAGATGAAATCGTTCATGTTTCAAACGGTATCAATAGTTGCAGGTTTAAATATGTTAAATAGCAATTTATTTTTCACTGAAGTCAAAGTAATTATGCTTAAATTGTGTGTGTTTGTGTGAACAATTGTGCATTCAGAATCCAGCGATCTTATCAGATTTCAACACCTCAACTTGGCTCGATGTCTACCAATACAAAGTCTTTAGATTTTCATGCACACTGCTTAGAATAATTAAAGACTGGGTATAAAAAGATGTCGAAATCGCTGGACTCTGGACGCACCATAATATTTATTTTGAATCACATCAATTTCCAGTTCATCCTAACATGTGATTGCCTACTGATAAGCACCATAACTATAGCATGAGCTATCCGGAAAAAATATAGAATTTGAGTTTAAATTTGATGATGTGCATAAATGGGCAATTTGAATGGATCAATTAATTGTTCAATTAAAGTTAATCCAGTCTCCTTCGCAAAAAAAGGAATTAATTCTATTCTGATTTAAAACAAACTTTTTTGTGCATAGTCTAAATCCAGACGTAAATGATTGATTCTATTTTCCTTTTCTTCGCTGTGAGATTCCCTGTTTGTTGGAGATATGTGGTAAACTTCTGCCATGATTTCTTAAACAATGGGCTTTCAACTTATCCTCCCGCTGAAATTTTCTTTCACACAGAGGACAAACGTGTATCTTTCTTATGCCCTTGACATTTTGCTTGTCTGAGGTCACCTTGTCTGACATCTTGTGCTTTTTAATATGCTGATGCATAGATTTGTAGGAATTGAACTGCTTTTGACACAACCAGCATTCATAGCAAGACAGATCTTGATGTTCAAAGTATCGATGGCGATGATACAAAGTCTCTGTGAATCTCTTGCTACATTTGTTACAATACACATACTTTATATTTCTGCCAGTCATGAATGACCGAAAGTATTCCACTCTTTTGAATGGTTTCCTAGGCCTGCCTACTTGTTTTTTCTCTTTTTTCCCCTTTGAGACCCTTACTGAATGTTCCATAGACAGATGGACAGTCTGAATGTGTCTTTCAAGATTTTTCTTGGTACTATAGCATCGACAACAAATATGGCACTGTAATGGTTCTAAATTGTCTTCATGAATTTTCATGTGTTCTTGTAATTTTGCCATCAGAACAAAGCTAAATCCGCATATGGTGCACCGATGGGTTCGACGCTTGGATCCATGTGTTTTTTCATGTTCCATCAAGTCTGCTTTGGTTTCAAACGCCTTGGCGCAACGCCCGCATGCAAATCCTGGTTCAATAATCTTAGCATAATCAACTGCACCACCTGGTTTCCTTGCATGCACAGTATTGATGTGCTCTAATAGTTCTGAATTTTGAGAAAAGCTTTCCTTGCACTCTAAACACCTTCGTCGTTTAACCTTGACTTCTTTCCCATACTTCATTGCAAATGGCTTTCTAAGCTTACATGGTTTTTGCATGACATTATCTAATTTTTCAACCCCAACTAGCTTCTGCTCATTCACCTCAGTAGATTTAGTTCCAAAAGGATGTTCAATATTTTCATGTTGCTTCAAAAACGAAGCATAGGAGAAGCCTTTCCCACAAAATGAACACACAAAGGGAAGTTTGCGTGGATTCTCATTTTTATCATCCATTTTTCCAACCTCGTCAGGTTGGTGCTGCTTTTCAACCATGACCGTTACCTCCTCCTGCTCATCAGTTGCCAAATCACTTGGTTTAACTGTTACCTCCTGCTCATCAGTCGCCAAATCACTTGGTTTAGTTAAACGATGTTCTATATTTTCATGTTGTCTCAGAAAAGATGCATAAGTAAATTCTTTCCTACAGAACGTACACCTGTATGGTCTTTCATGATCTCCTAATTTCTTCTGAGTTTGGTGACACAATTTTACATGCTGCCTCTTTGCAGCAGCATACAAGAAATTCTTATCACACTCAATACAGTCATATTGCTTCAGTGCTTTAGACTCAATTTTCACTCTGCTAGATTGTGTCAGCTCTATATCGCCCATTTCCTCATCATCTGTTCCTGCCTCTTTCTCATCAGACCTCTTCAACTCAGTGTAAAATTTTCTTGGCCTTCCTGGTCTTCCTCTTCTTTCTACCGTAACGCCACGCCTTTTATTATATCCATGATCATCTTCCGTTTTTACTCTTTTCTTACCATAATCATCATCATCATCTGCCTCCTCCTCCTCGTCATAATTAAGTCGTCTTTTCTTCCCGGATGCCATTCGAGTATGTCTCGCCACCTCTTGTTTATCAGATGCTTTTACTTTACTTCCACTTCTTTGTCTTTTCCTACTATAACTATTCTCATTACCCATTTCCTCATTGTCAGTTCCTGTCTCTTTGTCATCAGACCTTTTCAACTCAGTGTAAAATTTTCTTGGTCTTCCTCTACTTTTTACCTTAACACCATGTTGTTTGTTACGATCACCTTCCGTTTTTACTCTTTTCTTACCATAATCTTCATCATCATCTGCCTCCTCCTCATAATTAAGACGTCTTTTCTTCCCGAATGCCATTCGTGTACCTCTATGTCTTGCTAACTCTTGTTCACCAGATGCTTTTACTTTACTTGTTTTGCCTCGTTCTTTTCCTCTAGTTTCTTCATTATCCTCCACCCCGTTTTCAAAGAACATATGAATCTCACTGTTAAGATGTCTATTTAATTCATTTATGGAATAAAACCATTTGTCACACTTCGTACAAACCTCCCTCTTGGGACGTCTTACCTCCCTCGTACAACGTCTCGAATCAACTTCTTCGCATGTCTTTAAATGTCTCTTCAACACTGAAAATGACAAGAAACTTTTGTCGCAAAATGTGCAGGCGAAGCTTTTGTGTTCCTCTTCGTTTTCTTCATACTCATCTCGGTGTGCTAATTTAGCTGATTTATCCGTCTTGCCTGTTTTATCGAAATAATCATTTTCAGGATCGTTTGCGTGTATTTTGGAATGCCATAAATGCCTGTTTAATTCATTATAAGAATGAAACGTTTTATCACATTTCTTGCACCACGCTGATTTATCAGTCTTGCCCGTTTGATCAGTCTTGCCTGTTTTATCAAAATAATCATTTTCAGGATCGTTTGCATGTATTTTTGAATGCTGTAAATGCCTGTTTAATTCATTATAAGAATGAAATGTTTTATCACATTTCTTACACCATGCTGATTGATCAGTCTTGCCTGTTGTATCAGTCTTGCCCGTTTTATCAAAATAATCATTTTCAGGATCGTTTGCGTGTTTTTTGGAATGCCGTAAATGCCTGTTTAACGTTGAATTATTTGGGAAGCTTTTTTCACACTTCAAACACCACACAACTTTACCCTCCTCACCTTCATCATTCAACACCTTCCAATTGTCTTTATGCGCTAAAGAAATTCTCAAATGTCTGTTCAACATATGGACAGAAGAAAAGTTTTTACAACATTTGTCGCACCAAGTACTGGAGTTTTGATGCGCTTTAGCATTTAGTAAATGTCGGCGCAATGCGCTAGCACTAGATAGGCTTTTCTTGCATTTGTTACACCATGTGTCTCGATGAACTGGGCTTCTGCTGAGATGTCTATGAAGCGCTGCAACTGATGGGTAGTTTGTATTACATTGGATGCATCTAACTTTATTGTGCGATTGGTCATCTTCATCATCCAATTCTCCTGAATCAGTTTCTTCTTCATCATCATCATCATCCGTATCATTCTGATCTTTGTCTCGATGAACTTTACTCCTTCTAAGATGTCTCTTAAGTGCTAAACGTGATGAGTAGTTTTTATCACATTGATTGCATCTGTGCACTTGATCATCCTCATCATCCAATTCTCCTGAATCACTTTCATCATCATCATCGTCATCATCATCATCCTGATCTTTGACATCATTTTGGTGAGCAAGACTGTCTCTTAGATGTCTGTTCAGAGATGAAACAGTTGTGTACTCTTTGTCACACTTCACACATCTTATTTTATTGGTAGACTCATCCTCATCATCCTCATCTTCTTCACTTGCATCATCATCATCCACTCCCTCCTCATCTTCTTCATTTTCATCCTCATCTCTTTTACTGAATTTCTTGTTCCGGTCATCTTGACCAGCAACTGGACTTTGATGAGCAAGACTGCTTCTTAAATGTCTATTCAAATCTTCCACTGATTCAAAATCTTTATCGCATTTGACACATGTTATTCTGTTGAAAGAATCATCATCATCCGATTCCTCCTCCTCATTTACATCACTGGGATCACTGCGATCCACTATACTATCAGGATCATTGCAATGCGCTATATTTTCGGGATCATCTCGATGAGCTAAACTTTTTCGTAAGTGTCTATTCAGCGTTGACTGTGATTGAAAAGTTTTCCGACATTTTTCGCACCGGACTCTATTTGGAGGTTTTCTTCTTTTCCTATCCTCATCGATTCCACCATCCTCTCCTTCATCCCCCTCATCCTCCTCTTCTCCAGAATGGGTTAGTATATGTGCCATCAACCCTGCTTTACTCGTCATCTTTACACTACAAAACGGGCATGCAAACTCCTTTTTTCCTGCAGCCTTGTTTGCAGTTGGACTTTTCAACGAGGTCTGCTTTGAAGAATGCTCTTTTACCTGTGTCATCGTCTTCTTTACAGATGTTTTGCTTGGTCCACCATCATCTGAATCTGAACTATGCGATTTCTGCATATGATCTTGAAGTTCTTGAGAAGTGGCGAAACCGACATCTTCGCAAATATGACAGCGATATGGGTTTATACTCGTATGGGTCTTTTCATGTTTTTCCAACGCTTCTCTGGAGACAAAGGCCCAGTTACAATATTTACATCTATTCTCCTGCGCCTCAGTGGTGCTACTCTGCTTTGCTTTGGGATCATGTGTTTCTTCATGCTCAAGTAGAGTTTCAATATCTGGAAATTTGTTCTTGCAAAATTTGCACATGAGTGGCATTTGTGAATCATGCTCATCTATTTCATCTTCACTTATCTCCTGTTTGACAGCAAGTTCAAAATGTCCTGATTCCTCAAGACTTTCTTTCCTCTCATCATCACCATCATTGTTTTCAGTCTGAACACTGTTATCATCACTTTCTGGTTCAGTTTTGATTTTTGGAAGCTCGTTTTCATCAAGTGGTTCATTTGTATTCAAAAGTGGATCATTTGTATTCGGAAGTGGTTCATTTGTATTCGAAAGTGCTTCTTTTGTATTCAAAAGTGCTTCTTTTGTATTTGATAGTGGTTCTTTTGTATTCAAAAGTGGTTCTTTTGTATCCAAAGGTGGTTCATTTGTATTCGTTAGTGGTTCATTTGTATTTCGGGGTGGTTCATTTGTATTGGATTCCACATCATCTAATAATCGTAATGCATCTCCATGTATTCGTTCTTCATGGCATACTCTATCGTAAATCTTTCTAAACTCCTGTCCACACAACCTGCATGTTTTGTTTTCAGACTCGTACTGTTTATTGAGTTGCTCTATAAGACTATCTCCTATTTTGCTTGATTCTGGTTCTGTTTTCTTTTCTCCATCTGGTCTAATTAGTGAAGTATCTCCTAACTTGCTGGCTCGAGTTTCTGTTTTCTTTTCTTTACCTGGTCTAGACACTGGTTTATCATCATCATGCCCAGAGTCATTCTCCGAATCTTCATAATTCAATATGGTCTTCTGTGCCCTGATTATCCCATGGATATTTTTCAAATGCCTCGTGAAGACTGATGGATCAGAATATTGTTTTCCACACTCAGAGCACTTGTGAGGCTTCTCTCCAGTATGTATTCTTTCGTGAATAATAAGATGAAACCGACTCGAGAAAATCTTGGGACAAAATCTGCACTGCCTGTTCCGTTTACGATATGAGGGATGTCGCAGGTACAAGTGTTCCATCAACTCTTGCGTATTGTCGAAGTATTCTGGACATTTGTCCATTGAACACTTGATTTTATCAAACCGAATTGAATCGAGGGATGATGATGAATGAGATTTCATGTGGCGCTGCAGTTGGTCGTTGTCGTCAAAATTATTGGAACATATCGGACAACAAAAATGCATCTTACGGTGTATCTCAAGATACTCTGCCTTGGCAAAACCTTGTTCACAAATGTTACAGGTCACCCAGTGCGACTTCTCATGTTCACGTAGCGTTATTCTGTCTAAAAACCACTTCCTGCAGACCTTGCATTTATGGCTTTCCTTGTGTTTAGCAAGATCAGTGAAATTAGTGAAAGTCCGTCGACATGGACAACTGTATTTCGACTCAGCAGACGGTTTACGCTTGATAAAATTGTCTATCTTCTCCACATTTATTTCACTGTTAAGCATCTCTGTTGCCTTCGTTCTATTACGAATACCGTGATGGAGCCTGAGATGTCTATTCAAGCTACTGGGACTTGCATACTTCAAAACGCAGAATGAACACTGATACGAGGCTTTGGAACTACATGTATGCGGGGTATAATTGAACTTATTACAATTTTTACATCTTGTACCAAATTCTGCTTCCCCACTCATATTTGGAACAGGAATATTCTTTTCCACATAATATTTGGCATCTGTTCTGTTCTGTACTTCATGTTGTCTGCGCAAATGTTTATTCAAACTCGCGCCATCGGCATACGACGCCGTACAAAACATACAATTGAATCTGGTGATTCCTTTGTGTAAATTCATTTCATGTAGTATAACATACTGTCGAGATTTAAAGGTTTTTTTGCAATACCTGCAACGCAATGGTGTAGAAATCTGATCTTTTGCACTCACTTCTCCCTCTTCAGGCACTGTATCAGCAAGAAATGCCTCAGCTGAACAAGAAGGCTTGTGTAATGCCAACCTACACCTATCTGGAAACGATTCATCGCAATCCTTACACTTCATTTCCTTTTCTTCTTTATGCAATATAAATGCCCGCCTACTCTTAAACTCCTGCCCACATCTCTTACAAGTAAAAGAAGCCAATCCACTTGATGATTTTACCCCCACCCTGCTTGCTGCAGAACTCTTGGTGCTTACTTTGTGAGTTTTAAGATGTTGTCTTAACTCCCTAATATCATCAGTGTGGCCAAATTCTTCACATTTGCCGCATTTGTACATAACTTTTGAGCCAACAATATGGGCTTGGACATCATTGCCATCTTCCTCCTCATCGTCTTGTTTCTCATTGCTCTCATCCAGTTCACCATCGTGTTTCTCAGATGTATGCGCTTCAGTGGGATCCTCTTCAGAATCAACTTCAAATCCATCATTTAAGCTTCCATCTGGCTCTTCAATCATATCTTGTGGTTCCGTTTTGATTGTTGCGATGTCATCACCAACAGATTCTGCCTGCGCCTCACTTACTACAGACTCCCCACCCTCCGTGCGCGTCTCCCTTTCTATAGACTCCCCATGCTCCATGCGCGCATTGCTTATTATAGACTGCCCATGCTCGGTGTGCGCCTTGCTTACAACAGACTTCCCACGATCTGTGTGCTTGCTTTCCAAATGACTATTCAGCTGCTCTTCAGAAGCAAAGATTTCGGGACACGAGTCGCATATGTACACTTTGCGGCCTTCATGAACTTTTTTGATATGATGCTCCCGATGAAGAAGTCTCAAGAAGTAATGATCGCAGAAGCAGCATTTGACCATGACATTTCCAAGTTCTTCAGTTCGTTTTGAGCAGACTAATTCATGCTTTTGTAAGTCCGCAACTCTGATAAAGTTCATGGAACATATTTTACAAGGCAGTAGATTTGGCCGATACTCTC